>CANNZV010004721.1:0-36682 GCA_947561585.1 Caprella mutica
GTTTTAAAAAGCTTTGACTGTTGATTTATTGTTTTTTATTAGTACATTCGACAAATTTATGGTATCCATTCCCAAAGTTACCATGTGTGTATTTATTCTGATATACTTTCAGTACTACACTTCAAATCAAACAGGAAGACAAAGTAAACCTAATTATTAATAATTGTAACTGCATCAAGATTATAGTGCTTACCTTTACTAATGAGGAATTATTTTCTAATAATCTGAGAATTCTGAAACTTGTTACACATGTAAAACAATAGTAAATTTATTATTTTTTGTTATACTAAAAAATGGTTACAACAATTAGAAAACAAGGTATCAATAGAAAACGAATAATATAAGGTTAACTTCAACGTTTTATATCAACTTCACATTTTCACTTAGAGAGACGAAATAGGATCAATTTAAAAAGAGGAAGAGTTGTTTTATGACATAACTTGAAATATCTAACATTGAAACTTTGTTTAGAAGTTATATTTGAAAAGAATAATATTTGGAAAAACCTTATTTTTTCATATTTTTCAAATTCTCTAATTATAATTTCTTTTCTAATTCAAATATCTAAATAATAGCAATTCATTGCAGAGCCCCTTGTTGCATCGTCTCTCTAAAAGTTTCAGGAGAGATTGAATTATCTCTACCATCAGATTAGCTTTGACAAAAGTCAATGCGGAACATATTTCTTATTGGAGCCTAGAGTTCAGGGATGGTTAGTGTACCTCCAAATAACAACCAAATAAACTCCCACACCCATTCTCCCAGGGCGGATGTACTCGTATAGCAACCACTCCACCTTAACCCCTCTTCCTTTACGCGCAATATACATTATTCAAGCTATAATATTATAACTCATATATTATCTACCAAATTGTGGGTGTGCTTCAGGAAGAAATATTTTTGAAACACTTTATACAAATAAATAATTAAATGCTGAATAGAATAAATTGTTTTAATATTTCAAGTGAAATAATAAAATATAGTTCAAATTACACTCTCCCGTACTTATAGGAGGTCTTTACAAAGAGAAATGGCGACAATCATGGAAGAAGTGCATCATATCAGGTCACAAAGAAAAGATTTCCTCTCCAATGTTCCCCCGCACCACCATTAATAGCATCGTTTGTTATCTCGGAATTATTAGGTGCTCCATTTCCATAGAATTCCGTCTGTTATCTCAGAAATGGAGTGCTGATGAACTGATAAGAACATGAACTGATAAGAACACGAACTGATAAGAACATGAACTGATAAGAACATGAACTGATAAGAACATGAACTGATAAGAACACAAACTGATAAGAATACGAACTGATAAGAGCACGAACTGAAAAGAGCACGAACTGATAAGAGCACGAACTTAAAATAGCGTGAATTGAAGGGGCAATAATAGGAGTCAGTGTCTGTCATTGAGGGGAAATCTAAAAGTGTGATTGAGGGAGTATCTGGAAGTGTGGTTGAGATAATATCTAGAAGTGTGATAGAGGAAATATCTAAAAGTGTGATTGAGGGAATATCTAACAGGGTGATTGAGGGAGTATCTAAATACGTCATTGATGGAATATCTGAATGTGTGATTAGAGGATTATCTAAAAGTGTGACTGACGGAATATCTAAAAGTGTGATTGAGGGAATATATAATGATGTGATTAAGGGAATATTTAAAAGTGTGATTAAGAGAATATCTAAAAGTGTGATTGAGGGAATATATAATAATGTGATTAAGGGAATATTTAAAAGTGTGATTGAGAGAATATCTAAATGAGTGATTGACGGAATATATACAAAAAAAGTGATTGAGGGGATGTCTATCAGTATCTAAAAGTGCCGAGGGAATATCTATATATTCCTAAAAGTGTGTTTCAGGTAACGTCTTCAGCGTCTTATTATTGCGGAAGAAATATCGATAGAATCGAATCAATAAATTGTGAATGTCATATGTAATTTAGTAGCTGATTAATTATTGCATATCTCAGAAATTTTGGAATAATTGATACCTATTTGAAATACAAACTTGCAGACTGAAGAAATCTACCAGCAAATGACGCCATATTTCACAACTAGAAGGGAATAGAAAATCAGTTAGATAACTTTAGATAATAGATCTTTGTTCAACAATTAATGAATTTGTACAGTTCTGCAAATAAAGCAGTAAATCATAATTTTATATAGCTATTATATTCTGTATTGTTTTAAATATCAAAGATGCACTACATCTCACTGTAACCAAGAAACTTTGAAAAACAGAATGTCAATAGAACATGCTTCAGTGATATGAAGAATGGTGTCTTGGTATATAGAGTAGGGAAATAAAAACAACTTATGCTAGTTAATCAATTTGAAAATTGTCAGTTAAAAATGTATAATGGTGTAGCGCCTAATTGTACTAATGGTTTCCACAGTTTGCCATTAATTTTATTCTGTCTTACTTTTCAAATAATTAGCTTACTAAAATCATCGATAACTCGTGATTTTAATTTGTAACTTTAATCATAAATCAATTATCATATGAAATGATTTAAAAAATTCATTAACGTTCTATTTAGTGAAATAATTGTACAAAATTCTATTTCAAATTTTGTGATGCTATTACTTCAATTGTTTTTTCACAAAATCTCCTTAATGTAAATTGAATTAATGTAAAGATTTAATGTAGATATGCAAACGGTGTAGTCGCCAGTGTTCATATGCTGCTTAAATCGCCATACCCCGATTGTGCTTTGTAAGTCAATATGACTAGCGAATCTAAGACAACACATCGGGTTATTCCAGTCAACATGACTTGATTTCAAAGTCAACATAAAACCAATGGGGTTTGTTACACAATGAAACAGGTACTCTGATCATATAGCATGGCGAGGAGAAATTGTTCTAACAAGTAAAGAAAAACTCAACTAATGTCACATGACTATTGTTCCTGTTAATAACAGCAAATAATAGCTCTACTAATGTCACATGATTGTTGTTCCTGTTCTAAGGAGCGAAGAAAAGCTCTACTAATGCCAGATGATTGTTGTTCCTGTTCTAAACAGCGAAGAAAAGCTCTACTAAAGCCTCATGATTGTTGTACATGTTCTGAACAGCGAAAATAAGCTCTACTTATGCCACATGACTACTGTCCTGTTCTTAACTGCGAATAAAAGCTCTACTAATGCCACATGATTGTAGTTCCTGTTCTTAATAGCTAAGAAAAACTCCACTAAAGCCACATGATTGTTGTTCTTGTTCTTAACCCTAATGAGTGTGAAGTGTCTTTCCTACACACAGAGAAATCTAAGCATATTTTAAAGAAAAACTATCTTCTTTAATTTATTTTCTTTGGTTGAAAGTGTTACTAGAGCTTTAGATTAAAGAAAGTAGCTTTCTTTGGATGCATTTTGATGCATATTTCTTTCCTATTAACCTTTTATTTATTTCTCTTAAAGCTTTTTACTGATGAGTCGAATATTTCTTTGTTACAAATCTGTTCTGTTATTGTCTCAAATCGAAATATTGCTTTGAAATTTTCGCGGGCTTTTCTGAAGTGAGCGTCATATCATTAAGTTCTTTGGAAGTGATCAAGGTAGGTTCTCAGTTAGTTGCTCAGTTATGAATCCTTTCGTATATAAATTAGATATTTTCATTTATTTATATAATTATACTGAATAATTAGTTGGCAAAGCATAGTTTTTAGAACTTGCTCAGCATTTTTCCTTTAATTATAAATGTTAATACTGGTAACTAGGTATTCATAGGTTCACAGTGTCCTGCTACCTATTTACTTGAGAAATTTAAATGCTATTTCATAGGTGACTTCTTCCTTTCATTACCCTTTAGTAATGAACTAGGCTAACGTAAGTTACAACTTAACTGAAAATCTATCTCACTGCGCCTGAAATAAGTTAGGTAGGTAGTTTTATATCCCAGCCCTACCTACTCTTATTGTTTATTTACCTAACCTAAGCTACCTATACCTAATTGCTATTTGTTCTTATTGTAATGTTTACCTTAACTAGTAGTACTATCAATTATTCAATATATTGTATGTAATGACTTAAAGTTTGTTAACTAC
This sequence comes from Caprella mutica, assembly GCA_947561585.1. NCBI lineage: Eukaryota > Metazoa > Arthropoda > Malacostraca > Amphipoda > Caprellidae > Caprella > Caprella mutica. The sequence goes on from CANNZV010004721.1 coordinate 4,052, forward strand.
CTAACTTAGGCTAACTAGAGTTCAGTTAAGATTGTGGCTCCAGTGTTTCAAAGTGTCAGTCTGCAAAATATGGAACATTTTTCAAAGAGTTTCTGAGGTGAATCTAAACAATATCTTAGGGATATTTTAGAACCATTGAAGAATATCTTTAATTGAATCCTATGTTACCATTAATTTAGCTGAAGGAATTTTTATATACTCAAAATTTCAGAGAGATAATCAGTGATAATTTTTGAATTTTCATCTGAGAGTAACTATCACAAATTTAAATCACCAAAAGTCATATGGTCACATTATTCAGAGCATGGTAATATATTCCTAAACTTAGTGATAATTTAAAAAAATTGAAATTTCATTATTTTAGCTCCCAAGTTACCTATAAAAATAAAATTTTGAATTAAAAATGGGTGGATATGTGTAGAAAGGAAAAAAAACTATTTACTACTGAATAGATATAAATTAAATTACCTATTGCTCCTAAACTTCTACCTAATAGCTAGCTATTAATGATTTGATAAGATCTAATTTATATTTGAAAATTTGAAGATACCTAATTCTTAGGAATTTCTAAGCCAATCTGTTGAAACTGGTAAAGTGTTCACAATCGCAGAGATTACTTTTTTTGTGTTTATATGATTAATATTGGAATCATCAGCTCCCAAAATCAAAAATCAATGATAATAGTTAAATATCACACTGATGCTGATGCAGAGTAGCTCTCCAGATTTATTTATCCTAACCAAATTATTGGCAATTACTTGGCTAGGATTCTCATACTCTATTAGTTGGGGAAATTGTCACAATTGAGATAGTTATATAACTTATATTTCCTCTTAGTCCTCTACAGAATATGAGATATTTTAAAAACCTCTTTAACAAATAGTGAAATAATTCATTTGTTTTCAATTTCTTTTAAATTAATTAAGTTGCCTGAGTCCTGAAATTTAATGTTTGATGCAGTAAATGTCTTTAAATTATATGAAATGAAGTTCACTTTGTTTAAACCTTTAATTTTTATTTTCAGGTGGAACTTCACTGCATTATATCTACAGTAAAAGACTGACCATATTCACACAAGTGGGAGAAAGTGCACTGAACTTTATTCTAAAGTCTTGAAAAGGATAAAAGTTTCTAAGAGGACACACAAATTTCTGATCAACTGTTCAGGTGTGTTATAGCTACCTATACCTAAGCCAACTTATTCAATACATTAGGATCTATTATTGTATATGATATATGAAACAGTTAATTTAAAATGATTTTTTTTCTACAGATGATGAATATCAAGTTCATATATTCTGGAGGTATGCTTCACCTATACCTGTAAGAGATCAAGAATAGGGTGAATGTGTGAAGACATACATCTTCTGAATGGGAAGAAGATCTTATGCTTCTGCTGAGTGTAATTTCATTGCTATATTATTTCAATATATTGCATATAAAACTTCATTTATGTTATTTCTCCCCCAATCTATCTACAAAACTATCTTCAAAGAAAGAAATATTTATTGTAAAGCATGTAAGTCTTTAGAAAGAAGAACCAGTTTGTTAGTATAAAAGAAATTATTACTTTTTAATAAATATACATTATATTAGAGTGAAAGAAAGCTCTATTATATGTAAAGAATATTTATATTATAAATAAAGATACTAATTCATTGGTTTAAATAAATATTACTTTATATTAAATCTTTGATGCATTTATACTAAAGAAAGATACATTTATTGCAAAGAAAACATTTATTCTATTCAATGAAAAGTTTTCTTTATGGAGAAGAAATAAAATATTTCTCCTAAACCACTCCTAGATTTGAAATAAATAACTAATTTTATTTGTTACAAAGAAAATTCTAAAATTTAAATCGTATTTTTTATTTGACTCAAAGAAAAGAAATCTTATATGTGAATAAAAATTTTATTTGTCACAAAACTAGAACATTTCTTTACCAGAAAGAAAATAATTAATTAATGCATATATAAAGTGACTTTTTTCTTTGGGAGAAAGAAAAATTTTTCTGTGTGTATAGTCACATTTTTTAAATTACTTTATATCTTCCATGTCCTTCTTTTATATGTATACCGGCCTTTCTGAACTTAGTTCCTACATAGGAACCAATTATAATTTTGTATTTAAAAGTTAAGAATATATAGGCATCGGTGTAAATCAGCGTAAATAACGTAAATTAGGAAATTAATTTTACTGTGGAGTCGTTTGGCAACGTAAAAAAAACAGTTTGGGTAGTCATCTGTCCACGTTCTCATGAATTTAACACACATGCGGGAGTTGTGATGGGGTCACACTCCACCCAATCACAGCTCTGCTCTTTCAGTTGGCAATTTCTTCTATACTATCCTTTATATGTTCAATATTTTTACTTGATATTCGATACACATTACTTTAGTATATATACTAACACCTTGTAAAAAATACAGTAGTACCGTAACTAACTAAAACAAACTAAAACAATTTAAAACAAACTAAAACAAACTAAAACTAACTAAAACTAATTAAAACTAACTAAAACTAATTAAAACTAACTCAAACTAACTCAAACTATCTAAAACTAACCAAAACTAACTAAAATAACTGAAACTAACTAAAACTAACTAAAACTAACTAAAACTAACTAAAACTAACTAAAACTAACTAAAACTAACTGAAACTAGATAAAACTAGCTAAAACTAGCTAAAACTAACTAAAACTAACTAAATCTATCTAAAACTAACTAAAACTAACTAAAACTAACTAAAACTTACTAAAATAACCAAAACTAACTAAAACTAACTAAAACTAGCTAAAACTAACTAAAACCAACTAAAACTAACTAAAACTAACTAAAACTAACTAAAACTAGTAGGACTATAAATAAGACATGTAACTTTTCAACAAATAGTTGAACCTTCCCGTTCATTCTGATAATAAGAATGTCAATAGGATTTACTGCATCGAACGAGTCAGAAATAAACAATTTAGGATCACGTGAAAGCGGCACGAGAAACGAACGTGACGTTCTCGTGAACGAAGACATTAGGAACGAATAAAACGAGGTAGGTACATGCGAATTAATTGCTGATTGCAATGTAACAACAAGTCAGATTAACAATGAGTTTGAGTCAGAAAAAAAATTGCAGTCGATATTGTTTGTGGTTCAAGCGAATACAGAAAACCAATAGTTAAACTTTTGAATCAATTTAGAGACGTAGTAACGCAAAAAGACGAACCAATTGGAACTTCGAACGTTCCTAAACATAACATTGGGTTAAAAAACCAAGAAACAGTAATTAACAAAATTTCATATAGGATTCCTCATAAACATAAGGAAAAACTTGATCTAATTACTCAACAGATGTTAGAGGCAATTTTAACTTCCCGATTATTATAGTAACAAAGAAAATGCGGGAAATAAGACCAGTAATTGATTTCCGTGATTTAAATAAAACAATTCACATAGAAGGGTTTCCGTTACCAAGAGTAGATGATATTTTAGGATCACTCGGACAAGGTTCATAGACTATAACAGGTTAAATGAATAGAAATGGTACGAAATGTTACTAAGAGCTGAGTCTACAAATTCTTTATATGAAAACCTATTCTTTAGATTAAAACCTATGTTACAATAATTGACATTTTATATTGTTTATTTCTTATTTTATTATTGCAATATTATGTTTGTTCTTATTTTAGGCTTTTAGCTACAGTAATTGAAGCGGATGAAAATGTTGACAAGTGCCCATTAATCCACGGACAAGGACGTGAATAGCAGTTAGTTTTTTGTTCTTTTAACAGTGGTAATAACCATTTCTTTGAAATATTTTTTATACCATTCGATAGATTATTAAATTCTAAAGAATTCTATTCTGACTCACGCCCGAGGTTAATCTATCGTTTAAGAGATATTTAAGAAGAAAGACAGAAATTGTTCCTTCCATTACTAATTGTCGTAGTGAATAGCAGTTAGTTTTTGTTTGTTTTGCAGTGATAATAACCATTTCATTAAAATATTTTTATACCATTCAATAGATTATTAAATTCTAAAGAATTCTAGGTTGATTCACGCGCAAGTTTAATCTACCGTTTAAGAGATATTCAAGAAGAAAGCCAGAAAATGTTGTTTTCTCAATGGCAAATTTTTCCCCATTCGTTTAACCTGATATAGTCTATGAACCTTGCACTCGGAGGCTCTAATGTGTTTTCACCTTTAGACCTCCGAAGTGTTTTTCATCAAGTTCAATTAACAGATGAATCTAAGAAGTTAACAGCTTTTTCTGCTAATTTTCAGAAATTTCAGTTTAAAAAGTTGCCTTTAAACTCACGCATGGTATTTCAATCAATTATGACTAAAGCTCTTAATAAGGTAATAGGGAAATTGGCTTTTGTTTTCATAGACGACATATTAATCTATAGTAAATCAGATGAGATCATTTAAATGACATATCTAAAGTTTAAGGGAAGCTAAATTGAAGTTAAAATTAGAAAAATGCCGTTTTTTTTAAACAGAAATTCAATTTCTAGGGCACAAAATAACAACAGAGGACATAAAGAGCGTACAAAACGATAATTAAAACACGCTTCACGTCCAACAGATGTACAATCACTTCAGAGATTTTTGGCCTTGGCGAACTATTTTAGAAAGTTCTTGCCAATGTCCGGTAGGGTAGCCAAACCACTATACAAACTACTACAAAAAGATACACCATACGAATGGACATGGAAATGTGGGGAAAGCTTTACAAATTAAAAAAATTCCCTTGTGGCAGACACGTGTATGTCACACCCTAATAATAGTAAACCTTTTTTCTTATTTTGTGATGCAAGCGCCTTTGGCGTAGGTAGTGCGCTTATGCAGTCAGACAACACAAACGAACGAAATAGCTTAATTCAGTAAGGCACTTGATGCAACTCAAAAGAGTTATAGTGTCACGAAGCTCGAATTTTTGGCTATACACCTCTCTTTGAAAGAATTTCAGTATCTATGTCTAGGTTACCCGGTAACTATCCTCACAGATCAAAAACAGCTTTGCGCATTCTTTGCTAAAAAATTACTGTTAGATAATTGTCTCGCTCTTTAGGCATTCGAAGCGTCAACATTCGATAGCCAGGTTAAATACTTTGAGGAAAAGAGGAACATAGTAGCTGACACTTTAAGCAGGTTAACACATTTAACAGAAAAAGAAATTGTTGATTGCGAAATTTTAGAAAGTTCAAATGAAAAATTCTAGTCAATCGAGAGGTTCATAGCCAACACGAGGTCACGAATTAGGCAGCAGATACCACAATTAACTGAAACTGAACCAATAGAAAACAAACAACTAAACTAAAGTACACACAATCGATAAAGAAATACCTTTTCTAGAATACATACCATCGGAGAAAGATATCACTTGGACACTAGGAGAATTAAAACACAATCAGCATTCTGATGATTTCTGCAAGGAAATAATCGATAGCCTTAATAGAAAATAAATATGTAAAATCAAAGACATTGCAGAATATTTTTTGTTAGACGAAATATTATACAAACATAGGAAAATAGATACTAGACAGGTAAGTCTGGTAAATTATGTAATACCATCAGACATGATGAAAGTAGCAATAAATTTGTTACAATACAATACACATTGTGGAACAGAACACACATTTAACTTCAGGTTGAAATATTTCCATCGACATGAGAGGACGGTCATTCAGAAGTGTGACGTATGCAAAATACTGAAAAATACGTTAGACATCCCAATTAGCGAACCATCCGTTTGAAATAGTATCTTTCGACATTATAGGACCATTTATATTCAGAGATACAAATAACAAATACATATTGTCAGTGACAGATATGTTAACAAGATTTTGTGCCTTACATGCAATCCCCGATGAATCAACAGACACCGTAATTAAATGTTTAGATAAAACATTCAATCGGTACGGATTTCCAAAAACACTAATATCAGACAATGCTAGAGAATTTGTATCGAAAGCGATACACACATATAGTAAAATACATCAAGTTTATAAATGTGAAATCCTACCATATTCAGCATATTCAAATGGAATTTGCGAAAGAAATAATAAAAGGGTAAATAAACTGATAGGACTTTATATACACACAGTAGATCATAACAATTGGGACATATTTTTGGACATGGTAACAAATACACTAAATAATCAAATTAATATTTCAATTAAAGATACTCCAGCATACGCTTTATTTGGGTGAGATACAAACCCGAATATTCAAACTGAAAATTTAGATCAATTATTTAATGTAGACACCTCTGAATCTATAGTTAAAATTAGGACAAGACAAGCCATTTACATACAGGATGTCATAAGATCAAACATAATAAACCAAGCGAATAAACGAACAATCTACCACAATAGATCTAGAAAGGATAAAATATTACATGTAAAAGACAGGGTTTTATTAAGAAATTACCACAAAAATCCCAAATGACAATTAAATTGGTTAGGGCCAGGAGATATAACAGAAATCTACAGAAATAAATGTATCGTAAAAATAGGACACAAGCAAATAAAATGTAACATTAACTATTTAACAAAATTAGCATCTTTTTCGAACGATACATGATTTAGATGAGAAAGGCATTAAAATTACCAACCAAATGAAACCATACACGATATCATTACATTTAACTATAAGATATAAATCACATTCACAGTCACATTCACATATCAAATCACACTAACTAATTCACATTCTTGTACATTTTTAATCACATTCGCGTTGAGTTCACATTCTGTGAGTGCGAGGTGTTTTTGTTTACAAAACGTCAGCATTTTATAGACATTGTAGAAGGCAGCAAATCAACAGAACAGATGAACAATTTCTCAGCATATGAATAATAGAATGAAAATAATTCATATGAATAATAAAAGAAATATTGGGGTTTTGTATTAATGTAAATAATTAAAAATATAAGTTGATGGGACTACATATGTTGAAAACATATCTTAATTTTAATATTAATAATTTTAAGAGTTGAATACTAATATGTGCGGTTTAATTGTAATAAGAATATTTATGTATTGTACGTATGATATTGGAATTTGAAATAATTGAATATTAAAACCAAAATGAGAGGGAAGAAAATTTGTAATGAATTTTAATTGAATTTAAATTATAATATTTAATGTAATATAATTAAACATTAAATAGGTATAAACACACAGGGGCCATTAGCTGATTCTCTCTCTGTATTTCAGCTCAAGAAAAAACTCGACCATCCCAAGCCAGCCATTTGACCCCAGCCATCCCAATCCAGACATTTTTACTCAGTCATCTCTGTTAAATTTTAGCTCTTATATATGGGACTGATAGTTAATAATCACCTATTTTCTAGGTAGGTGAGGTTTATTAATGAACTTATCCCATAGAGCAATTTAAGTCTCCGGTTCGTTACAATTATTTGTATTTTCTTAACTTGAAGAAACTTGGAGGTAATTGATTGAATTCTATCTATTAAACTGACAAATGATATATAAAGATTCTGGGGTATAAATAAAACACAAGGAAATACTATTGGTTGTATGTAATCAGAGTAATGTTCGAATAATACAAAGTTCTAAGACTTAGGCACAAGTCTTCAAATAAACACATCACAAATTTTAAATAAACGAGGAGTTGAGTAAACTAAGTGTTTTAAGTATACAAGGGATTTGAGTAGCCATCTCACGGAAATCCGTAGGCGGACAAAGTCCGACCGGACTCACCCTTCTTCAAGAGTGCCTAGCGAACAATCAACGTGTTATACTTGTTCCTAGCCTTTTTATGTAAAAAGGGTGTGGTATGTCCTTCGAGGAATTTTAAGGAAAAGAGACTTCAAAAATATCTTGTGAATGTAAAATAACATTAGTGCAAAAAGAGGTCTTTGAAAATATTTATAAAAGAGTTTTTCGATAATATACTCTTATTAACGTCAGGCAAATAATCCTTAAAAGATATTTCGACCAAGTGTTCAATTAGCAAAGATTGTGTGCATTCAGTCTAATCTCACAGTACCTTGAAGTACAGTCATAATGTATACTTTTTAGTACCTAAAGCAAAAACTATATATAAACTCGACTGCATTTTGTTCATGGAGAATTATCTATGTTGAATGTTTTTAACTATGCTGAATGTTTTAACTATGTTATCAGAACTATATTCATATATAAATGTTATTCATTCACGGTATCAATTGAACGGTATGTTATAAGTATATATAAGTATTTATAATAAAATAAGCAATCAATTAAGTGCAATTATATATGATTTTAATCATGATCGTAATAATAACTGATTGATTGAAGTTAAATAATAACCAAATAATACCCAATTGATTAAAATGATTATAATACTAATAATTGATACACGTGATGATTAACAATCTCAAGTCAACCACTTGACCTCAGCCATACGTAGCCAACGCCAGCTGTAGAGGAACCGAAACGTTTAGACGATGAAGCAGCTGAGTGACGTCACAAGGTCGATTGTCATAGACGGACACAGGCGTACAGCTGATTGAGTTCATAACTAACCAGCGTTTGTTTAGATTAGATAACTTTTGTGTAAGAGGACCGAAGAAGAAAAGAAGGGAAAGATCATCAGTAAAAAATAATATTACATATCTAAACATTAGGGATATCAGAATAGAACCGAAAATTAAAAACAAAACAGCAAGAAATAGAGACACTAGTTAGGGACATTTAGCATTTAGTTTAATTTTAAGAAATGGGAAGAATTAAAGTTATTTTTTTTTGTATTTCATATATATTCTTTTATGTTATAAATATAATAAGGTCATGTCAAAACATATCAGAATTTGTAATTTAGGAACTAACATTATTGAAATTTTTATTTGAAGTAAACAATATTTCAAAGCTAATGTAATAAAGTAAACGAAAATAATTTTTCTTTGAAAGTTTTAGATGAAAAAGTTCACAAACAATTTAAATGTAGTTTATGTTTTATGTGTGAAATCATATAATTTTTTTAATGGGTAATTTTAAGTGAACATGATTATACACTTGTGTTAAATTTAAGTTTAATTTTAATATATCACTGAACCAAAATCAAAAATCACAGATTATGTCAACACATTTCTTTTTGAAGATTTTTGATGACAAAATTTGAACATAAGTGAATAGATCAAATTTATGCCAACACACTTCTTGTTTAAGAACTTCGATGGAATAATTTTTTAGGATTTTAAAAAGCACAAGTTATCATAAAAAAATGTAATAAAATGTCAAAAAAATTATTTCAATGCACAGGATATTGAAAATAAACAAAAAGATTAGTTATGTTTATTAGTGAAAAGAAATAAATGTAAAGGAACAATCAAATATTTGATTAGTAGAATGAATATAAAGTTAGTGCATTTTAGTTATTTTTTTTTAGGTAAATTTTTTTTTGTTCACAATAAACAATATATTTTGAATTATAGGCTAGAATGAAGGTATACCACGATTAAAGATGTCTGGACTTTCCATAACTACTATCAGATTCTTAATCTGAAAGTAGGGGGGGGGGGGGGGAGGAGATGAGGGATATTTGTAATAAGATATACTATGATATTTTGAAATTTAAGTTAAACATAAAGTGAATTGATTAAGATTTAACAAATTAGTTAAGTTACCAATAACTTGAATATAAATTTATTATGATAAAATATATATGATGGACTTCAATCTCTGATAAATCAAAATGGGGAGAGCTTTAGAACTTGGTGATATTGGGGGGGGGGGGGGATGATGTGATGAACGCTTTACATTAGTTATCACCTATAAGTCATTAGGTTCTTTGAGCAACCTCAGTCAGCCAGAGATCGTCTTCCGACTAACACGTACGATATTTAATCTGAGCTAACCTTGGTTAGCGTTACACTGTTTAGTATAGGGTGCTTGAAGTACAGTTGTATATAATTCTATACTTGTGTTGCTATTAACCTTACTTATTGTCATTGAGTAAAGTGATCTTTAGATAGTTAAAGTATAGTGAGCATAGCTTTTGGTATTGACCCTAAGTAATCAGTTCAAATGTAATAATCAATAACTAAGAAAGATAGCCAGAAAAGACTATCGCAACACATTATGGTTAACAAAGAAGAAAAGCTCTACTAATGCCACGTGATTGTTGTTCCAGTTTTTAACATGTAGCGGATGAAAGCTCTAATAAGGCCACACAATTTTTATTCCTGTTCTTAACATCGAAGAAAAGCTCTAATAATGCCACATGATTGTTGTTCCTGTTCTGAACATCCATCTATTCTCGAAATATTTTCTACATTGAAACCCTGTGCCTTGAAAAAGTGAATACAAAAGGTTATTGATGGGACATTTGTTATGGTGTTATTTTCTCGTTATTCTGTTTTTACTTGCAGTTCCATGGCCAATTACTCCTGAGAATAACTTTACTATTAACACTAGCCCGAAATGTAGTGCATATGGAGATTGTAAATACTACTGAGAATATCTATTCCCAATGGAGTAACAGGAGAACTTTGCTTTTGTTGGCTAGTCCTATTTCTACTTTACGTACTGTTCGTGGCAGTAAAATATTTCATTGTTAGCTGCATAGAAAGATATGCAGAGTATCACAACCAGAATGTTGTAAAACTTTTGTAAACTTACTGAGAATGGTAATGCCGAGGTAAATATTTGAAGTATCTCTATCTCCACTTTTGTCTTCCCGAAGAAAGTGGCACAAAGTTTATGTTTTAATACAGAAAATAGGAATGGAAGATGCCTGCATGTTAGCCATCTTTCCAGCTCGGTTCATTGGTTTATTGATAAGAAAAAAGAAGAGGAAGTTATCTTCCGCAGAAAAATTATTATTGTGACTTTGAAGAATAAGAAAAATAGGTGAATAGTACGAAGTTATTCAAATAGATGCAATCAGTTAAACATCTCTATGAAATTCTGAATGTAATCGTAGAAAATATGTATACATCTCTAAAGTAAAATATATATATTCAATTAGATGAATATTTGAATTTTAATAATATTATTATCTTTTGATTCATGTATTTGTAGCACATGAAATAGTTATAACTAATTTGGTTTCATCCTTAGTCCATAGTTACTTTGAACCTGTTGCTGTTTTATTTAATTTTGAATACAATAGATTATGTTAATAAATAATATTACTTCTAATTGTATCATATGAACATAGCATAATAATTACAATATAATCTCTGCATAAGATATGCTAGAGATCTACAACAGCATTTGTGTATTTCCAGTTTAATTTCAATATTTTTTCTATTTCTTCGTTTGGACAATATCTGTTTCAATTTCTATTTTCGAGAATTTTAATATTTCGTAATCTTTAGAAACTCCCGAAAGATGAAATGAAACTAACAATCTGAGTTCTCATTGCAAGTATAATAAAAATAAGCTTTATATGTCCATAACGAGCAACATATGATATATTTTACCGTAGTATCCTACTGATTGCACGTCCCACCAGAAGACAAAACTGAAAAGTGCAAACTCTTTCAAAATCATTTCTAAATTAACTTCTCAATTGAGGGGACCGACCATGGTTTTTGAAAACTTTTCTATTAATGAAGCTACGGCTCTGAAACTTGGTACCCATATGTAAAATTGAATTTTCTTTCGATTTTGTTCAATGCACTTTTTCGATTAGACCCATAGAAAATGAGTTATTAGAACTAACAGAGCGCTATACTTACCTCCCTTACCCCCTCTCCCCAAGCACACTCTAGAGTTCTGATTTTTTGTACAATCTTTTTAAAAGGTTTTTAGGTACCTATTTATGAAATAAAAAATACATGATACAATTTAGAGATTTTTCAAAGGTCGGTCCCTTTAATACATGTTACCTTATTTTATTTTCCATAGCTGCAATAAGTTGAAACTTCCCTCTAAGTTTCGAGATTTTCCAGATCACTATTACTTAATTATGCACTTATTGCCAACTTCAGAACTAAAGAGTAGACCGATAAACTGTCGCTTCAGTTGCAACACTATCACAGCGTCATTGAATGCACAGTGCACACCCTACCAAAAAATAAGAGACTTTCGGCATGATTTGAAAGTGTGATGATAAACAACCTTGTATAGTTAGCGAATTTTCTCTAGTCTGCTATAAGATAAACATCAGTTTAAGATATCAATGGCCATTTCATTATTTAAGAAAAAAAATTAAATACAATAATTTCATTATTAATTTTTTATAATAAAATTTGTTCACAATACAGGGTAATTCTCTTTTTCTGGTCTCTACATTATTTATAGAGGAGTCCATTGTAGAGGAGTTCTTCTGTATGTAATTAATTAATTGAATTTGAGATAGTTAGGGTATTAGGAAATTTGATAAGTTGAATACTGTGTAATTTTGAGATTTGTGAGAGATATCAGGTTATGAAAATTAGATATTACTATTTAATGGGTACACTACTTTTGCTAGTCTGAAAGTTTTACATAAATTTCAATATAATACAGTTTCTACAATTGTATCAATTTAGAATGATCATTTTGAATTATATTTGTGTTTACTAAGCCAATAATATCATTGATCACTAATTTATTATAGATGATAAAACGAAGAGTTGTTAGTTTGGCATCCAATTTACGATTTTAATAGTTTTATCTATGAACTCTTAGAGTTAGAAATATGAAAAAGAGAGTTACCATTGATTATATCAAGATATTCTTTTTTCACTTCCTCTATAAGGTTGCATCAGGCAGACCAAATTATCTTTTCGAGGCTGGTGAAAAGTTCATTCTGTTTATTTTTTCACCAAGTTATAATTGAAAAAAGATTCCCATCTCAAAGATGTTGTGATGCCGTTACTCTCCTTTTGTTTCATCTTTATTACTTTCCTTCCTTTTTGTTTGTTAATGAAAAGTTTTATCAAGATGAAGTTTGGATGAAAAGATTTCTTGTGGTGATATTTTGGATGAAGCGTTGAATTATCAACATGATATTTGATATCAAGATGATCTGGGCAGAAAAAAAAGAGTCATAATGTCGGAGTGGAAATTAGAAAATGATCCATATGGTCTTTATATTGATTTTATTGGAATAGATTGGAATACGAAGTTATTTACGATATAATATCTTTATTATCCATGTACTTCGTTGATATTGATCCCAATAATGCCCGTCATCTTTTTATTTATTTTTTTGATGTCTGCTTCATATGAATGATAAAAGAAAATTACTGTATTTGGAAGAAAATGAAATTTATATATTGCGACCAAGTCATATTTTGCGACCAATTAAGCCCCTCAAAGCGACCAAGTCACTTACTGCAACCTAGCCACTCAGTGCGACCTAGCCACTATAGAGCGACTGAATCACCTACATATATGTGCAGTCAAGCCAATTAGTACGACCAAACCACTTGTGCGACCGAGTCACTTAGGGAAACCAAGACATTTCGAATAGCATGCTCACGATTTATGAAGAAAAAAAACATTTTATGAAATTAAATTCTTTAATTATTCTATCATCGATTTAATCATTTTTTTTATGACTGGGTTCATCCTTTTACCTAGGGAATTTCCGGAGTAAAAATTCACTCCTCTGTGAATTCCTCACGTCATATATTATCATATCGAATAAATGTACAGTCAGTAATCAGAGTCTCATGTGCAGAATATTCTAGAAATAAAAGAACTTACACTTCATTTGGTCAGTGAAATTGATTTTCAACCAGTAAATTTAGCGTGGAATTTGGAGAATTTAGTCCGTTTGAGGGCATTTCGATGAAATATTCCACCTTATTTCAGAGGGAGAATATATTTATTGTAGCCTCAGAAACAACTGAGGCAAGTAGTTGAAAGGGCCCACAGCCAGAAAAGTTCTATTCGCTTTCATCAGAGGGAACACTGACTGATATTTTGTAAGGGAGGGTTGTTTGCACCGCAATGCACCTGAGTCTGCAAACATTTATTATCAAGAAGCAATTAGTTATGCATGAAGAGAGAGTGGAGTGTCATCAGTTTGTGATAAAATAATATCAGGTTATCCACAAATTAAAAATCTCATCGATTAGAAAAAAATTAAAATGCAGTATAATAAAATTTCATAAAATAATTACGAAACTGATAATTCAAAACATTCTAAAATTTCAATAGAACGGAACCAAAGGCCATATCCTTACGAAATGAGAGTATTTTCAATTGTTGTTGCAAAATAAAATATTCCGAAACCAAATGTTCGTAGAAGAATTTTATAACATTTTATCCTTTTGGAATGTCTGTCAGACCTTTTACCTTTTGAATCAGACAGCTTCAGGCATAAATTTTTACTCCAGAATAATTACCTTTAGAATATTTGATTACATACTTGAGAATAGAACTTGTTTGACACGTGGATATTATTATATTCAGAGTTTCATTTGTTTGATACTAAATTTAATACTTTCCTAATTAATTTAATATGGGGTTTACCGTCTCCTGCGGAGCCAGATGCCATATCGCTGACGTCAAAGGGAGATTAAATACAAGTAACTCAAATAAGTAGTCAGAAAGGAAAGTGGCTTCAAGAACAAAGTAAACTTCCATCAGTCGGTGAAAAAGGTTCATCAAGTTGATAAATTGGTGTACTTTCAATCACAGTAACACACTTGGATGCTCTTGGATGTACTAACACCACTCTTTTTAATAATATTTTAATTAATTAATTTAGTAGGTGTTTACTGTCTGCTTCGGAACCAAAGGCCATATCGCTGACGTCAAAAGGGAAATTAAATACAAGGGAATGGAAGAAGCAGTCAGAGAGGAAAGTTGCTCCATTAACAAAGTCACCTACCGCCGTCGATGACAATGCTCATGGATGCAGAAAAACTACTCCGTAAATGCAATCACTTACAAAGGAAGGTGAAGAAAAGGGACACACGCACCGGTGGTTGCACTGACGAATGGAAGAGGAAAATGAAGAGGTGATAGTAATTGAAGCCTACGAGCCTACCTAACACAAAAATCTAAAACCACGTATTTAAAGAGCATAATTAAGCCTATCTCTATCCTTCAAAACTGCCGGTAGCATTAAAAAATGATAATCATGGTAAAACTGAAAAAAAGACAAACTATAATCCAAATTACAACAGTTCGGAACCCAAAGGACCCGACCCTCCTTTTCTTCCACTCACCACAGAGAGTTTCAGGATAGAGCCTCTGGTGTCTTGTAATACTATTGAATAGGTAACTCAAGTGACAGTAAATCTGTAACATTATAATAACAATTTGATTTTATCGACATATTTTTCTTTGTATGACTTTCTAATTATTACACAATGTGACTAACAGTAAGGCGTCGATATTTTCTTGCAAGTATCACGCAACACCTTGACATTTCAATGTCATAACGCAAGTCTCTCAGCTTTATAAAGTGAGGCGGTGCCTGATTGTTAATTTACGTAATCGATAAATAATTGGGTCTTTATTAAATGAAATATTTCCCTACTGTAAAACTGTTGCAAGAATTCATATCAATTGGGCATTAGAAAAGTTTCTAGTAACTGAAACTAATTTATTCTATCTGAGAAGAGAGAGAAAAAGAAGGAATGGAGAGAAGAAGAAAATTAGGATTGATAAGAAAGTGTGGTGAGTATCCTTCATAAATTTGATGATTATCAGTTTACTATTGTTTATAGTATTTTTCTATAATTAATTTCCCAATTTATGGTGATTATCTTCCGAACACGCAGTGATTATCTGTAACTTATTTTAAAAACATGAGGTGATTATCTGTAACTTATTTTACAAACATATGGCGATTATCTGCAACTTATTCCGTAAACATATGGTGGTTATCTATTTTTTTTGGTGTATTGTAATCCAGACAAGATGATATTCCACTTCAAGTATCTACTAAAGATGTTAGTTTTTCTTTTCAATCCAGTGTTTGTTTAGTTATTTTTTCTCAACTAACGGCATATTTGGTGTTAAACGTCCCATGAGTAGACGTAAAAACATCAAAGGAAATATCAGACAGCTTTATACTGAACGCCAAAAAAATGTTAAGAATGTTATCTTCCATCTCTTCAGAACAGCCGCTTGTTTTTTATTGTTAGAGTCTTATCGTTCATTAAAAAAAAAAGAATAGAAAGAAAATCTGTGAAAATTGAGTAATACTTGTTATTAAAAAAAAATTCTACTATTCTTCATGCGATATTATTGTAATCACGTCTGGATTTATTGAAACTTTAAATATTAAAAATATGGTTTTGTAAGGAAATTTTTCGGTTTTCCTTCATATTCATTTGATAAGTAAAAGTAGTACATTTGGTTAAAAAGAAGTCAGCCTTTGAAACAGTTATGACAATACAAACAATTTATTGACATTAAATTAATATATATTGGAAATTGCCCACACAACATAGCTAGATAAAATTGTTAGTTATTAAGTAAAACTCCATTCATTTCCAAAGTTTTTCCTATATTCATTCAGTATCAGGTTGGCAACATTCATTCTTTCTCATTTCCAAGGTTTTCCATTGGTTCATTTATAGTCTCCAGATGTCGATATCTTACAGAGCAAACATATAAAATATCAGAGTCTATCCCGCCAGACGTTAATTTCCTCATTCCTTATCTTCACATTATTCGGTGCTTCATTTCCCGACCAGCGGGGAATATTATGTGGATACAGTCATCAGAGAAAATCTTCGTAATGTTGGAGATTTCGGAATGTATATTATGGTCACGTCGATACTTAAAATGATATATATATACATAAAAAGAAATATAAGAATTTAGGTTGCCTACATTGTAATTAAACTAAGAAATATGGTGTGATATGTGAATAATATTTATTCTGGATATAGGACGAGTAAACAACAAAAAAGTGTTTAACAAAAAGTCCCACACACACCAACCAATTCAAGAAGTGTTTATTCAAATATATACCCAATACCTCGTAAAATATAATAGAATGCCAAGAAGTGTTTATCCAAGTTATTATTTAAGCACTGCAATTACTGGATACTAAGCAACTAAACACTGTATATCAAATTGTCAACTTATTCACTATAGAGAATACAAGACATCCAATAAATGCTTATCCAATTGTTGACCAAAATACTGAAGAGGATAACAGGATTTGTTTCTCTTGAGAGCAAATATGTTCGAATCCTCAGAGAGAAGCTTTCCAAATCCCACAAACATTGACTCGAATCCTGCGAGTGTTGATGTTTCGAGCAAAAATTGAGGCAGGATAAGCACTCGGATGATAATAACGAAACTGAGGGATAATCTGGATTTACACATTGCATTCAGTGAATCAAATACAATTGAAGAAAATGAAATAGATTAATTAAATATATGAAAATTACTTTTAATTTAATTTCAGTATATTCTACAAATAATTTTTTGTAGAAGGAATTATTATTTTATTTATTTAGTAAATCCGTCAGTGAATTGATTTTTATTTAATTACAGACTGAATTAACTTATGCATTTATTCTTATAAAGTAAAAAATGAGTGAAATCATAATTGACTCATCAATGATACAGAATTAAACATAAATTATTATAGTAGAACTCCTTCATAATGAACTACAACAGTGATTAATTTCCTGGAAATATGGATTATTCCTGTGATATTAAGGGAATATCCCAGAGATATCTTTCTTCCTCGGGATAGTCCCTTAATATCTATCATAAGAAAAATTCTTTGTTGTCAGCTATAATTCACTATATAATTTTCAATTTAATTGGGTTGGAGGGGGGGGGGGGGAGCTTCGTAAATAACTTTTCAAACCGCTATTCTGATATTTGGACCATGCAGTTCACTATATAGAGCATTTTCCACTATATAGGATTCAATACATGCATTGAAAACTGGTTATTTTATGGCAAGCTACACCAAAATATTTTCTTGAATAAAAGTCATTATACAGCTTACTTCATCTCTCTGTACTCACTATACCATATCATTAAAGAGGAGTTTATACTGTATAAAATTACTTTCTTTTATAAGGGCGTAAAAATAATATTTTGCTTGTCTTCTTTATACTTTGATGCTATTTCGGTATCATTTCAATATATTTGTATGAAATGCATTAATATGGAATTAAAACAAAGCAATATGACATTGAAACACGATATATAAATAATAAAAAAAATTATTGATATTAAATAATGTTATAACTTTCGACTGGCAGTTAATATAGAGAATGATATTCGACGCTATTGAATGTCAATTATTTTCTTGTGACACGGCAAAGATTCTATAGCTGAAATGTAAATATATTAACATAGCATCTATTCTTGAGATGTTATATAATATACAAAATGTCCGACCCTTTTGTTACCAAACTTTAACTTAAGGTAGCGATCATCGAAATAAACACTTTATATTCTATGAAGTTAAGGTCTAAAATGCTTAGTTAAAGAGTTACAAGGTTAGGAAAGTATCGATCTTGTACCATTTACTATTATTAGTAGACATTATTTTTTTAATGTTGCTATAGGAAACAAAACATTTTTAACAGTAATTATATGAATGCAAGAAACATAATCTTAAATTAGGTTACATGTTAATATAATGTGTTCAAACTGCCGCCCATTTGTTTCGATGCAGGCGTTCAAACGTTTGTTCGATAATTGGCGGACGCTTGCAAAGACACTAGGAAATTCACGAGTCTTGTGGATGCTTCGATAATCCTACCGATCATGTTCTATTCGGATTGAATCGGTGTTTCATACACCAAACTCTTCAAATGTCCCCATAAGTAAAAATCTAGGGGCGTAATATCATTTCGTTTCTTTGTCACGGGCTTTTTACTAATTGTAATTTTTTTTGCCCAACTTCAAGTCCTTGTAACTCTTTAACTGAGTATTTTAGACCATACCTTCAGAGGATATAAAGTGTTTATATCGACGATTGCTACCTTATTTTTAAGGTTCGGCAACAAAAAATTCAAACACCCTGTATACCATGAAAACAAATTAAAGTACGTGAGGGCGCATTATTACGTACAGTTTTTAATTCCTTTTGTTCACCATAACTACATTATTATTATTAACATTATTTGAGGGAAGAAACATCTGCTTTAACATTCAAGATCATATCGATGATGTCAAAAAGAAATTGACTAGGCTCTTGGATGAAGAAAAGCTACTACTCTAATTCAATAACTTACTCTTGAATGTGACGAAAAGAAACACTCACGGATGGAAAAGGAAAATAAAGAGGTGATTGAAAATGAAGCCTACGAACCAATCAAACAGAAAAATGTAGGACATCGGAGTTGAAAATGAATGAATTGAAGTGAATTATTTTGTTTTCATTAAACATATTATCAATGCGATAAACAGAGATTATGGAACCATTAAGGGGTTTCCACTAAAACCTTTTGAAATTGAGGAATAGTAAAGGATATTAAATATGCATAATAACTTCTAATTTTATATCTTTTACACATTTCAAATGGATATTAATGTGCTCTCAAATAAAGTTAGCATTTTTATCTGTTAAGCTTTACACTCCAATACGATTGCAAATGTTGCATGTAAGTTCAGCCTTGACGACGTTAGTATTGCACATAAATTTGAAATCACCAAAAAAATCAAAATAAACTGTTAATATTGGTGATTTCATTCCATTTCATATAATCGTCTATAGAGTATCATATTGCTGTTAAGATTCTCTTATTTCTGTTAAGATTATCTTATTGTAGTTAAGATTCTCTTATTGCTGTAATGTTCCACTATATACAGTGTAAATGTATTTACTAACTATTTATACACTAAAATATCACATAAATCACCATCTAATACATGGAGGTATATCAGACCCTGCAATATGGTAAAATATAATTTGACAAAAAAGTTTAAACTGCGCATCATCTTAATCCTATCTCTCCTGTTGGCATCTGCAGTATTTATTTAATTATATACTATTTTAACATACAATTCATGGAACATGACGCAAATTTCCGCTCTTGGCCGTGAACTTGGTAATGTAATATATAAAAGTTATCATATATAATGTATTACTGTGCATAAGATGCTTTCTAAAAAAAGGTAAAAATGAATTTCAGGAGTGAAAGGTTTTAAGAAGATACATACCTACATTTTTTCATATAAACTTTAACCTTTAGATTAAATAAATTTTAACCAAATTTTAACCTTTTAAAAAACCTAGGTATAAACTTCAAAAGCCTAGGTACAATTTTCATAAAGCTAAGCACCCAGGTAAATTTACGTAAAACCTAGATAAAAATTTTCATGAACCAAATTGTAATTTTTCACAAAATTACTTGCAAGTTCTGCTTACCTTTATTCTCTCCATTAACTCACAAAACAGTTCTTTGTCATTAAATTCGTTAGTTATTTTTTTGAGGAATTTAAGTTAGTTCCAAGCTGCAAAAATGGTCATATTAAGGCAAGTTTCTCTAATATTTTGTAAGCGTTGCAATAATAAAAAGTGCCACAAAGAAAGGTCGATATGCTCCTAACTTTAACTTTAGTAATAAAAACTCTATCCGTTCATCTATGGATAAAATAAACAGCGAAAGCCTGAGGCTTATATACATTCTTTTGAAGTTTATATTCCTCAAATGATTTTCCATCTTATATAATCTAGTCGCCTTTCGCAGAAGGTGGTTATGAAGATGCTCATTGGATGCGTTATTTTATATTTGGTTTTTGGTAAGGAAAATTATATGCATATTACCAGTACTTCAAACTTTATAGGTCTCAATTTTAAATTACTTTTGGATCAAAAAAGCAATATCGGAAGTGACACGATTAATACTAACCGAAATTACTATATTGAGAGTAATAAAAGTTATTATGGAAATATGGTTCAAGTCCATTTAGTCCACTGATACAGCTGTTATGGTACCAGTCCATTTAATAACTGGTACAGTAGTCTTGGTACCAGGCCATTTAGTTTTAAGTCCATTACCTCCATTTCGCTTAAATCCGTAACAAATCGGATTAAAAACAAATGGCATATTGATTCCATCACAACTCTATAAAATGGAAAATGAAAATCGTCTCCACTTGAACATCAAAGGATAAGAATGAGTGGTTTGAATGAATATTGAAAATCATATCTGGTAAAGGAATTATCTACCACTTTGACTCTTTACTCTTCATTATTTACGTTAAATCAAACTATAATTTTTTGTGAGAAAAGGATCAATTGGACGATAAACCATTTGCTCTAAAATGTTTGATCGTTACTTTAATAATTTATTTTCCATTCAATTATTCTATCATTGTAATTATTTGTCACAATTAAGTTTACGACAATATGCTTCAAAAATCATAGTTGCCAATAATAATTTTTATACACGAAATGAAATGGTATCTAATACTATACACAGTTGGTGTAGAACCATTCAATAATTGTTAATTCTCTCCGTCTATAACATTTTCGGGATTTATGATTTCAAAAGCATATTGTCACAATTCTAATTATAAGATATACATGAAATTTTTTCGATCTTTCAGTTCTCGTCTGCTAAAATATTACATTTTAAATTGGCTGGTAAATTTTCAATCACCTTTTCATAACATTGAGAGATACAATTAAAATTAACCATTGATAAAATAAAACGCTTTGTGTAGAAAATAATTTGGAAACGATATAAATTAAATAAACAGTTTTATAAATAGATATAATTTAATATTGTAAAGAATAGAACAAAAAATTATAAAAATTTCAAAGTGCAGCTGAGTTGTTGAGACAAACTTTGAACTATCAACTAAATTAGGCAAGACAAGGAGATGATGAAACTGATAAAAGTATTGCGATCGTTGCAACTTTATATTCATAAAACCAAATAACTGGAAAGTTTCATGAAATCTGGCAACTGTTGGAATGAACTAACAGAGCAGACTAGAGCGAGCCAGAGTGATAATAAATAATTGGTGGTGGTGATTATAAACAGGAAGGAGTAATTGCTCTTTTTGAGAGCAATAATAGCAATATAACAATTAAAAGCACTTATCTGTCACTTCTTTTCTCTCCCATTTAAGATTTCTCTGTCATTAAATTCCTGTCGTTTGTGACAGAATTTATTCACAGGAAAATAGTAAAATGTTTTCTTCACTTAACCGCATGTTTATTAGTCACAATAACTCCATTAGACTTATTCAATTATTTTCAAGAGCTACTATACAGTACAACTGTCGCTGCAAACATCATGCAATAACTCTTTTCACTTATTTTAAGTACTGCATGAACTATAATTTCAATATGAATGTATCTATGTATTATTCACTGACTTTGAAATAACATATTTTTCCAATGGTTTACATTCCTACATTCATATATTTTAATTTTAATATTTTCCTTATAGATATTTAACAACAGAGCTTATTAACCCTTTTCAATAAAGTTGAGCCTTTTCTTTAAGGACGACATTTTTAATTAAAATAAAGAAAAAATAATCTGCTTTGTATCTGGTTTTAACCATTTATTTATCCTCTTTCATTTCCTGTTTAATTGTTAGACAATAAGTAAATTAGTTATTAAATTATTTAAATAAGGAAATACCTCATTTTAAGATAATATCCGAATATATAATCCGTTTTAAATATATTCATAAATAACCATATCTGAAGTCTAGTAACTGTTCTCAAATACTGAAATGGGTTAACTCTAATAAACCTAGCACTTAAAAGTTTGCTCAGTAACCTAGAAACTGGTATATGTTGAAATTGACTTTTTGATATTTTATTAGAACCTTCAGTTGATATTTACTCATTCATTGTTAACCGCCAAAGAATATTTATCGATTTGAAATGGAATTAAGAAGCAAAGATAAGAAACAAATAACATATACTATTGGTGCAAAAAAAAATTTCACCACCCATCAATAAAATCCTAATAACATTCACAAAAATCAAAACATAATAAAAAATTTAACTGTGGATGGAAAAAGATTCAACAATAAAAAGAAACCAGAAAGAAACATGTTCCTTCAATAATTTTGAAATATACTAACTTAAAGTTGTGTTTCGTTTTTTTTTGAGACACCCTTTATAATTGAATAGATGCTCTTATATGAGTATCTTGCCATTTATCACCTTCTTTTTTGTATAATCATATGTATTTATATTGCAAAGTAAATGTCATGGAAAGACAGTTTCCAAATCGGTTTAAAAACAAAAATATTAATATTTTTACATGGGGACTATTCTGCCTGGACCAGTCCATAGGTTACTAGTGTTAATAGTGCATAGACTCTTTTCTCTGATAGTATATCATCACAGCGACTCTTTTCTCTGATAGTACATCATCACAGTAACTCATTTCTCTGATAGTACATCATCACAGTGACTCTTTTCTCTGATAGTACATCATCACAGTGACTCTTTTCTCTGATAGTACATCATCACAGTGACTCTCTTCTCTCATAGTAAATCATCACAGCGACTCTTTTCTCTGATAGTACATCATCACAGTGACTCTTTTCTCTGATAGTACATCATTACAGTGACTCTTTTCTCTGATAGTATATCATCACAGCGACTCATTTCTCTTATAGTACATCATCACAGTAACTCATTTCTCTGATAGTACATCATCACAGTAACTCATTTCTCTGATAGTACATCATCACAGTAACTCATTTCTCTGATAGTACATCATCACAGTGACTCTTTTCTCTGATAGTACATCATCACAGTGAATCTTTTCTCTGATAGTACATCATCACAGTGAATCTTTTTCTCTGATAGTACATCATCACAGTGACTCTTTTCTCTGATAGTACATCATCACAGTAACTCATTTCTCTGATAGTACATCATCACAGTAACTCATTTCTCTGATAGTACATCATCACAGTAACTCATTTCTCTGATAGTACATCATCACAGTAACTCATTTCTCTGATAGTAAACCATTAGAATATTTAGAATATATAACCGATTTACTGAGATAAAGAAGCGCAGATCCGATCTATTTGTTAAATTTGCAAACACTTGAAATTAATATTAAACAGTTCAGCAAATATAAATCATTTATTTGTTTATAGGTATAGGTAAATACGATTTTTTTAAAACAAATCACTCATATATAATTGATCAAAAATATCTCATGATTTTCATAGAATATTTAAATAGAAGTATTTGAATTTTCTTACATCTTTACAATAACAACAAACACAAATAAAATATTTAATTTATAATATGATATTTCGAAGCTTGGCTTCACCTAGCTTGAACTTCAAAAATATATATTTTATATCCTAGCAAGGACTCCATGTTTCATCTCCTCTTGTTTACCGAATGTATTTTTATCTAAAGTTACACTAACAAAATATAAGCTTATTTCACACTAACAAAATGAAAGCTTATATAACGTGAATTGCTTCTGAATTCATGCATGTTTATTAATTGAAAACATTCCTCTTCAAATGATGCATAAACAAACTATTTGAATACGATGGAGATATTAGTCTGGCGTGTAATTATTTAATGAAGATGAGATTGATGGCCGCTCTACTTGAGATTGAATTGCGGCTAAATTCTTCACTGGAATTGGATCAGAGGATCAGAAAGCTTTAATGAAGAAGAAACCTATTGAGTCGAGATGAAAAGACAAGAAATGAATGATATTAGGAATGTGAATTGGTTACCTTACTCTACACCATGATACATAAGGAATCTGAATGTTTTACCTTGAATAATTACAGGGTGATACAGAAGGAATGCGAATGTGTTAGCCTACACTACAGCATAATACTTTAGGAATGTGAATGGGTTATCCTAAACTACAGCATGATTAATAAGGAATGTAAAAGGATTACCCTAAGCTACAGTGTGATTCAAAAGGAATGTGAATGGGTTACCCTAAACGATAGTGTGATCCATAAGGAAGTGAATCAGTTACCCAAAACTACAGTGTGATATATAAGGAATGTGAATGGGTTACTCTAAGTTACAGCGTAATACTGAAGGAATTGGAATGTGTTCTTGCTTCTAAATTTCTATTGTATATATAATAAAGTGAGGAATTAGGTAGTATATTCTCATTAATTAGGTAATTAATTTATAAAATGTGTTGAGAAATCTAAAAGAGTTTTCAAAACAGGGAATCGTCTCCTTTAATTAAAAAAATATATTAATTCATATACAAATTTGAAATTTTCAGGGCTAATGCAACTATTCAAATGGAGTATTTTTTATTTAGGATTTTTTTTTTCAACTTGGCCCCTTCACCCATTACCTCAATTAAATCACAATTAAGGGGGGTACTTTCAAAAGACATCAACTCGTAAAAATTTTGAGTTAGATACATAGGATTGGTTTTATCTTGTTCATAATTTAGTTGTCTACAAAGTTACAGAACTATTTATTTTCAAATTTGTCTTAAAAACATTGAGAACGGATTTTTCAAATTTTTCTCAAAAACACTGATTTCATTTTCATTCATTTCATTATACCTCCTCACACAGTGAGAAATTCAATCCTCCCACTCTAATCTACTCCTTTCACTCCAATTTACTCCTCTCACTCCAATCAACTTCTCTCACTCTATCTACTCCTCTCACTCCAATCTTATCCTCTCTCTTCAAAATACTCCTCTCACTTCAATCTACTTCATTTAACACTATCTACTCCTCTCACTCCAAAATACTCCTCTCACTCCAAAATACTCCTCTCACTTCAATCTACTCCTCTCACTCCTACCTGCTCTTCTCACTCCAATCCACTCCTCCCACTCCAATCTACTCCTCCTACTTAAATTTACTCCTCTCACTCCAGTCTACTCCTCTAACTCCAATCTACTCCTCTCACTCCAATCTATTCCTCACACTCCAATTTACTTCTTTCACTCCTATCTACTCCTATCACTCCAATCTACTCCTCCCACTCCAATTTACTCCCCTCACTCCAATCTACTCCTCCCACTCCAATCTACTCTCAATTCATCGGTGGAATAAATTGTACCTGTGCGTCACAATCTGCGATTTAGAGCAAAGGAAACGGCATCTCATAAATCAGGGAATTCAGTCTAGAAGAGAGCGGTGCGTTGATAACAGAAACAGACTCAAACAAATACAAATGAAATACACACTCGCCATGTAAAAATGGGAAATAAAAACACTACATAGTTAGAAATCCATCAGTCTACAACAAAGATATGGTCAGAAAAAGTATTTGAAGGTCATGATCAAATAAATAAAAAGAGTATTTTAACGTGAAAAACTTCACTGAAGCTAGATAAAAAAACGATTTTATGAATAAGTGACTACGAAAGAAAAATAAAACTTCACTTGTTTTTCGAACAAATGGTATCATAAAAGAAAATGAATTACACAAAAATTAAACTTGCAGTACAAATTATTCAAGAGTAATTCAAAGCATTTTGAAAACCGGGTTAGACTAATCATAAAATTAATAGGAGCAATGTTATAATATTTTTTACATTGAGACTCTAATTCTGAAGCTATTATCGATGGGCAATGTCAGCTAATTATAGTAGAAAACAGATTGCTCTATTCAACTAAATTATATAGTAATATACTATAATAAGAGCCGCATCCGTCCGTCCGTCCATCCGTGTGACACAAAATGGGTTAGATAGTCATTCTATCAACAGCGCTCCATAAAGTTGGTGTACGTAACAGAAAAATCAAAGAAACTGTAATTGAAAAGGAAAACTAATAATTTGCTGCAGTATAATTGCTACGGGGGTCAAAGGAAAATTTTTAATTAAAGATATGAAAGTTTTGTCCATAAAGAGTAAAATGTATAATTTTCGATAAATTAAATATATTGTATATACTATGTATATGTATGCATTTGAATGTAATCTTAAACCCATTATATTAATAGAACCCTCACTGATTGAACAACAGGTACTGTACTAGTTTCAATAATTAGAATTGGTATTCTGAATACACTCAGTATGTACTTGAAAATACAACACGATACAATCACACAATAATTGTGAGATTGTTTCATTTCCCAGTGGAATAACCTTGAAATAATGGTAAACATTTGGAAATATTATCTTCACCATATTGACTTCGTCTAAACATTTCAGGTATTCCATGAATAACAAGATACTATTTGGCGAAATTGAAATGAGTGCATTACATTGTAAATACATTGTAAGTATATTGAGTTTACTTGTGAAAAAAATACTCTGAAATAAATACTAGAACAAATACAAGAACAAATTCAAAAATCGAAACCAAATACTAAATCAAATATTCAATCAGATCTAACTGCTGAAATATTCCTATATCAAGAGAGGTAATGCTAAAAATGTTGGAAGTGTTATTCAAAAGCCAAGGACAGCGTTGCAGTTTAAATATTACCACCTTCATTGAATGTCACACTCTTCTGGTTAAACGTCACAACTTTCAAGTTAGACTTCACAATTTTCAGGACAAATGTCACAACTTTCAGGCTAAACGTCACTACTTTCCTGTTAAATGTCACAGTTTTCAAGTTAAACGTCACAATTTTCAGGTTAACACTAATGAGTTTGACTATCAGAACGTACGGGAAAGTTTGACTATGTGTTTAAAAAATATGGTGACTGATATATTCAACCCCGGTTAATTCTACATCGGTATATCCCACCCCGGTATATTCCACCCTAGGTATTTTCCACCCCGGTAAATTATTAAGTTTATTTAGATGTTATTATTAGTCATTTATTAATATTATATGTAATACTAAGTAACTTGCAATTTCACTGTATCAAATTAAACATTTTGCTGTCTAATCAAAAGCATTAAATTTTTCACTACACATGAAACAAAACAGCAGAAAAAAAAGGTTGAGTGAACGCATTTATCAGTTGAGGTATTTAGATTTTCAATCTCAAGCTGATTTTCTACTCTATCGCCAACATTTATTTATTTATTTATTGTTAAATTTATTTCATTTTGAATTTGGTATTTTAACTTCTTGTAAAAGTGGTGGTTTTTACCGAAGGCTTTTTTTAAATGTTTTTTTTTTACCAGGAAGTTTTTGATGGGGTGTAGTATAATGTTAGGGGAATATTGGTATAATGTTAGGAGAATATTGATAGGGGGAATTATTGCAAAGGGTTTTAAGACTGAGATATTAATGCATTTTTTACATTGAGAGATTTTGATCACGGGGAATTTGGTCCAAAATTACAACCTATTAGCAAAGAACGAAAACATTGAATGGGTTGTCTCTGCCATTCAACCCTTTCCTTGCCTCATCCAACCATTGTAGTATGAGCACATGAGCACTTTCATGGTAAAAAGGAATTAACATTAACTTTTTCAACACGTAAACTTTGTAATAAACTACCATATTAAGAATATTTGTATTTTTTATAAGGATAACATTTCAATTGACTTGAACTGCCTCTGAATATTGGTTCTAGGATTTTTCGCCGTGGGAAAATTCGCCGTCGGAATTTTCGCCGTGGGAATTTTCGCCGTAGGAATATTCGCCGTTAGGAAAATTCGCCGTGAGGAATATTCGCCGTGAAGAAGAAATTATAGATGACATAACAGCTATTCAAATACCAATAAGTATTGATAAAAAATATTGATAATTATGAAGTAAACCAATTTGTTAAATAACTAATATAAGTATTTATAATTGTAAATATCAATTGTAGATGATTAATTAGTATTGTATATCTGATAAAACTATGATGCCAAAAATTAATGTTAACTGTTCATATATGCAATGTATATTTTAATCAGTAATCGTATAATTTTGTGTCACGTGAGGTCGCTGTATAACATTTTGAGTGTTTTGATTGGTTGACTAAATAGTCGAAGCTAATTTCTTTGTTAAAAAAATGTTCAGTAAAGATGAATAAGATCACTAGTGATAGTCAGCTGTGTTTTGGCTAATCCTAGTCGGTTTGCGTCACTACCTCTTAAATGTGTTAAGTGTTCCTGTGTGTTTAATATTGTGAATTTATAATAAAGCTTTTCTAATTATTGTATTATTCCGAGTTATTGATGGTTTCATACCTACCTAATTATTGATTTTTTTTATTTATTCGGTATTACATTGTACGGTGTACCTCTTGAAATTTGAATTATAGTGCATGACACAAATATTTCAAGGTAGTACCTACACTGATAAGAATGCTACATTTAAAATATCTCTCTTGTGAGTGTATGCATTATATCTAAACCCAAATTCCATTCATTTCTATTTTAAAATCCATTCTAACGTAATATGAGGAATAAATAGGAATATAATATGTTTAGTCATATATTATTATTAATATTATTTCCTTATAGTTAATAACATACATAGAAATAAATATATTCAGTTACATTATCATTTAAGAAATATTTAAATATTTCTCACGGCGAATCTTCCTAACGGCGAATTTTCCTAACGGCGAATCTCCCAACGGCGAAAATTCAGGCGGCGAAAATTCCGACAGCGAAATTTCCCACGTCTAATTCTCCGGTCACCCTAAATATTGTGTTAATGTCTTAGGATATCGTCTGTGTTACAGGGTGGGGCGTAAGTTTGGAAGCAAATGAAAGTGCATATTATAATCCAACGAAAAATATATTTAATAATTTACAGTTATGTATTATTACATAAGGGTTTTAAGAATTCAAAAATCATAAATTTATTCAAAATGTCCCCCCTTGTTTTTAATAACAGCCTCAAATCTCCTCCGAACTCCTCCTACTGCGGCACGCAACTGTTCTTGTGAAATTTCCTTCCAAGATCTCTGGAGCGAACGCTTTAAATCACCCACACTGCGATGGAATACCACAGGCCTTTGATTCAAGAATTGACTATACCGAAAAGTCCATAGGATTAACATCTGGGGAGCAGGGAGGCCACATTTCTTTGGACCAAAACCGTGGAAGATGGTCATGGCACCAGTTTTGAGTGACATTTGCAGCATGTGAGGTCGCGCCGTCTTGCTGAAATGTCCATAGAGTGTCATTACCGAAGTGATCCTTAGCTGACTCCAACATTGGCGTCAAAATATTCTCAATATAACATTTAGCATTGATTTTGGCGCCTTGTTCCACAAAAATTAAAGGAGATCTCCAAGTTTCTGAAACGGCGGCCCAGACCATTACTGAAGCAGGTTTCATGGTTCTGTGGACAGTTTGTTGGTTGTATGGGATGTCTTTTGCACTTTTACCTATCATTCTGTCATTCCTCCGGTTGTGAGCCATTACCACTGTGAAAATTTTTTCGTCAGACCAAACAATTTCACCAGCCGTGCCAGACTTCAATTCTCTCAGAAGTGCTTTGCTTCTCTCCAATCTCTTTTTCTTTACAGCTTCTGACAGAGTTCTGTCTCTTTTGGAGGGTGAAAGAGGACATCTTTAGGTCTTCATTGACAACTCTTCTCATTGTTCTGGGACTCACATTAGCTGTTTTGGCTAACAATCGTATTGACCTTTTCGGGTTCCTCCTGATCTTCTCTCGGGCACATTTTATCAGTTGTTTGGTGCGTTATGAGCGTGGTCTACCACCTCTTGGACGATCAGTCAAGTCTCCTCTCTCATTAAAACGCTTCACACACTTCCAAACAGTCGATCTCGCTATTGAGAGAGTCTTTGGAATGACGGAATCTGACTTCCCGGCACGGTGTAGAGCAATAATGGCTAATCTTTTGTCTGACATTTTTGAATTGTCTAATTTTTTGTAAAAAATAACACTGCCACGTCTTAATGTAGTGTCTCTACTATAGTTCAAACCCTATCACCTACTTAGGAACTTATTTTTAAGAATTATATTAATGTTTGAAAAATTGCTTCCAAACTTACGCCCCACCCTGTATTTTTTCATCGGTACGAATTATATAACAAACGGCCATCTAAAAATAAAATCTTCGAGTTTCTATTTTCACTCAAATGAGCATTGTCACAAGTGTGGAATTTACCGGGGTGGAATATACCAGGGTTGGAATATACAGGGGTGGACTATACTGGGGTGGAATTTACCGGGGTGGAAAATACTGGGGTGGAATATACCTAGAACCAAAAAATACATGTCTTATTCATGAACCTACAGAACTGTTATTTTTACAAGTTGTTAGTATATATACCAAACTAATGTGTACCAAATTTCAAGACATTGGCAACTGAGAGTGCAAAGCTGTGATTGGATAGAATGTGACTAAATCACAGCTCACGTGAATGTTTGTTCTCCAAGAAAAATATGGACTATACAGTGTGTTCAAACTTTATTTTTACATTGCCACACATCACCACATTACAATTAATTTTCTAATTTACATGATTTACGCCGATACATAATGATTTTTCAACTTTTAAATACAAACATACATTTGCTATTTATAAAGAAACAAAGTCAAGAAAAGACGATAAATATAAATAAATGACATGTAAGATAATTAGTAATTTAAAAAGGATGTGCCAAACACACGCGTCATTAGGGATAAGGTCATAACGTTCAGGTTGAACTTTATAAATATCACGTTAAGCATCACAACTTTCATGTTAAACGTCACAGTTTTTAGGTTAAACGTCATAGTTTGTAGGTTAAACGTCACAGTCTTTAGGTTGAACGTCACAGTTTACATATTAAACGTCACAGTTTTCAGGTTAATCGTCACAGTTTTCAGGATAATCATAATGTTTTTCAGATTAAAAGTCACAGCTTTAAGATTCAACGCCACAGTTTTCAGATTATAGGTCTAAATCTTTACACTCAATATTATGAATTAAATAGATTCACATTACTCCTATGTGTACACTGTATGTACAATGGCCAATCCAAAATTCTGCCATTAAAACATGCAATTCCAATTCAGGTGTATAAATTTTTTTCAAAAAGTTTGCTGTTGTTATTTCTATTTTGTATCTCATTATCATTTTACTCAGCCTCTGCAGAGTCCATTTCAATGCGCTCTCTAACGACCACTTTTTCTACCAAATGGCGTCTCCGTATCCTAACTACGAACTCAGACCTTATTATACACAATGGTTGCATTCTTTCTAGATTCTTCTAGAATGGCAATGGAAGTATCCCTGCACCATCTCTACTATCCCTTTACCATCTCTATAGTATCCCTTTACCATCTCTATAGTATCCCTTTATCATCTCTATAGAATCCCTTTACCATCTCTATAGAATCCCCTTACCATCTCTGTACTATCAATCCAGTATCTCTAGTATCCCTCTAATTAATCTAGTTGTGCTGGTCAGCAATTAATTCTATACTTTATTTTCAATCAATTAAAGATTAAATTTCGCAATAGAACCATTAGCCATTAATTCGCATTATATTCTTTAGAAATCCGAACGGCAACACTAGCTAGCATTTCTCAAACTCTATCCATTCATTCATTGTCAATAGTAGCTAGTGTAAAGTCACGTAGTGTCACATTTCAGTGCTATAATTTATAATGTGTAGTTTAATTATGTAGGTGTTATTCGAGTTGTCTTTGTTCTATTAAGTGTTCTCTATAGGTGTAGTCATTTCCCAGTAGGTGTAGTCATTTCCCTGTAGGTGTAGTCATTTCCCTGTAGGTGTAGTCATTTCCCTGTAGGTGTAGTCATTTCCCTGTAGGTGTAGTCCGTCATTTCCCTGTAGGTGTAGTCCGTCATTTCCCTGTAGGTGTAGTCCGTCATTTCCCTGTAGGTGTAGTCCGTCATTTCCCTGTAGGTGTAGTCCGTCATTTCCCTGTAGGTGTAGTCCGTCATTTCCCTGTAGGTGTAGTCAGTCATTTCT
>CANNZV010004722.1:0-16521 GCA_947561585.1 Caprella mutica
ATTGTTAATAGAAAATAAAAACTTTTTTCTGGTAATCAATTTTCGCTGTTTGAGTTTCTTCAATTTTTATTATAAATTTATATAAAACTTATTAGTTAAATAATAGATGTCAATTTGTTTCAAAAAATTTATTTATCATTAGAGCTCGGATTTCTATGCTCTAACAGAATAACAGCATAGAAAGCTATAAAGCATAGATGATCTATGCTTTATAGGCATTAATCTATTTTGCATATAAAGCATATAAAATTCTATTTAAGGATATTTTTGTCTATGCTACAGCATGCAAAACTCTATTTAAGAGAAATTAAAGTTTATGCTACAGTTGCTCCATTTTCTATTTACAGTTTTTTTTTGTTGTTGTAATATTTTAGCAAGTCAATAAGTTTTAACAACTCATTAACTAATAATACCCAAAGTTAAGTGGTCTGATAACGTCATGATATGAAATTTAGTTGATGAATTTGGGTGTTATGCAATGAAAACATTGTTTTCCATTTCCATTAGTTGCAATAAAGAAGAAAGAAGATTTTCAAAACTTAAAATTGTTTATTGCTAAATTATTTATATTTCAAATATAGCTACTATTATTATTATCTAGCTAGATGAATAAATAATTAAATCTCATTATTTACCATATATCGTTATATAGAGACTTATTTTTCTTGTTCTAATATTTTGTTAGATATTAATGAAACTTTAGCTGTCTCTTAGCAGAACTGAGAATCTGAGAAATTATCGTTTAAGGTTATTTGTTGCTATATTATTTAATTGTCATATATTAATAAAAATGCGATTCACAAAATGTAGTTCGATTTCCAATTCCATTTTTAATAATTACAAAAAATATACTTCAATCATTTTCTATTTGAAACGGGAAACATTATTCAACATCATATAATACAATCTCAAAATTAAAGGAAAGTATACGTAATAAGTCTACCATTTGACTCATACGGCATGTTTTTAATACTTTTGAATAAAGAAAACGTTATTTGAGGTATAACTAGTCAATCTATAACGGCCTATTTAGCATAGAGTTTGGGCTATAAAGCATATTTTTAAGAGCATATTTTGCATAGTTTTTAGTGCTATTCCGCCTAGATTGAAAGGGCATAGAAATCCGGGCTCTATTTATCATTTAAATAGTGGATAGCAATTCCTTATAAAAAGATAAAGATTGTAATAAATCATTCTAAGTATTTAAAAAACAAAAAAATATAACTGCTAATCAAATGACGAGGGACCAATTGGCTAGGGATCGAATGGTACGGGGATCAAATGACCGGGGATCTTTTGACCAGGGATCAATTGACATGCTACCACGTGAACCATCACCTAGGTTAGCGAGTGATTTTTCAAGGTCTATTTTAGTAGGGTTAATATGTGTGTACTGGTATAGTGTGTAATTATGTAGAAAATAATCCTTTTCCTGACCTGTATCAGTGTCACAATAGAAAATAGGAAGTGAAAAATGATGTGGAAAAAGTGAAAAAGTTTTATATGAATCAACCTTCGATTAAAAAAT
Source organism: Caprella mutica (assembly GCA_947561585.1). NCBI lineage: Eukaryota > Metazoa > Arthropoda > Malacostraca > Amphipoda > Caprellidae > Caprella > Caprella mutica. The sequence continues at coordinate 1,529 of CANNZV010004722.1, forward strand.
GCATCCATAATTTAATTCTAAATTGTTTTAATGTAAATTTTATTAATTTATAATCATTAATGGAAGAATTTTCTGGGAATAATTATTTGAATTCTGTAATTTGATAATTTGAAATGAAGGCAACATCTAAAATATTCAGATTTACATCAATGATAAAACAAAAAACTTTGCTAAACAACTAAGCACGTGGATAATATAATATTACATTCATTGCATATGTAAAAATTATCTCGTCTGTCATACTCTAATATGAAAATTCATAACTATTTGGAAACGAGATTCACACTTAGAAAAGTTACGAAATGCAACTAGACATTTATATACATACATTTACTAAACAAAACAAAAATAGGAAGTATAGTTATTAATAACAAAGCAGATAAGAAACAATTAATAACAATTGATAAACGAAAATATACAAGGTTTTAATCGTCAAATATTAATATGAATATATAATATGCCGGGATTATAATAACTATCAGTTTATGAACAGAACACTCTAAATATTATCAAAACTGAACAAATTAAATTATGAAGAAATTTTAGAAAATATAATTAAGTAAAATAGGAATATTTAATTAAATTTTCAAGTTCGGCTGTCAAAAAGCGTCAATCAGGAACTATTCCCTTCATTAGGTACTGAATTCAAAGAAACATTAAACAATGTAAACAAACCAGTTGCCAAAGTAACAGAACGTTTGTTCTGAAGTTACCGGGGAAATATTATTGCTGAACGCGTTAGCTCCGCCCCTTTTGAGGGTCACTCGGACCGTGGAGGTCACTCGCTGGAGTATATAAAGCGAGTTGATCCTCGAGGTGAGCATCAAAACTAAACAACCACCAACATGAAGTTCACAGTAAGTGCTCTGATAATCTTTGATATAATTGTACCATTCAAATGAATGAGATAATAATAGATTGTTCCTTTGACAGCTCCTAGCCCTCGCTGTCGCCCTCTGTGTGGCTCTTGCCTATGCTGAACCTGAACCAGAGGCCTGGAGAGGTGGATACGGAGTCGGGGGATACGGTGGATACAGAGGAGGATATGGTGGATACAGAGGAGGACATGGAGGAAGAGGTTTCGGAGGAGGATTTTATCGTGGAAAGAGATCTGCTGATCCTGAACCTCAACCTGAACCCGCTGCTTGGGGTGGATACGGTGGATACAGAAGCTATGGTGGATACGGTGGTGGATACAGGAGCTATGGTGGATACAAGGGACATGGAAGCTTCTACGGTTGAACATGAAGAGACTTTTAAATCAGTTTAATCCCAAAAAGTGTAAATTATTCATAAGTCTGTTTACCTTAAAATTTACCTGTGATATCATGTTAATTATTTTTTAATAAAAGATTTCATTAAAAAACAGAATCGAAATATTACGTTTTTTATTCACATTTATATTTTTATGATATAACCAAAAAATTAAAAAGATCTAATCAATCAAATTCATATTTGTTTCATAAAATTTACATATAATTACTTATCTTAAAAATGACTGCAACAAATAAAGTTAATTTTTGAACTTTCTTTTATATATTACCATTGTTGCTTTAAGGTGCTATCATGTTAATTTGAAGTTAAATTAGCATATAAAGTACATTTTATTATAGTGTGCATGTTTACCATAAACAAATCAATGAACTTAGTATTCGGTAAATCAATAATCATATCAAACTCATCATTCCGTCCAAATAATCGTCCAAAAATACACTAAAAATTTAATATATTTCCTGAGCAGGTACCTGAACCAATTTTTGGAATATAGATCAGGAGGAAAATATTTTCTCCTGCAAATAACTAAATAGCTATGTTCATATTTTAACTATCAGTGAATAAAGCAGTGTTTTAATTGTGCTAATGTTCATGTTTAATATCATTGAGGCTGTAGAATAGGGTGGGCCAAAAAATAACGTTTTAGATATTGCTTATGGAATAGTGATACAAAGTTGATATGACAGGTAAAGGTACGTGTACTGAAATTTGAGTGAATTCTGACATGATTAACAGTTGCCCCGAAGCGATTCAAATATCAGAAAAGTAACATTTTTGGTGATTTTTACTTCATTTTGGCAAAAACTCATAAACTCTGATTTATTATCATTACGAATAGGAAGATAGCTAGAGAATAACTTATTATGGTGTGTGTGCCAAAAAATCAGACAGGTACGACAATGTTTACAGTTGCCCCCACCCCTCCAAATTGTTCGAATTTAAGCACCGCTGGAGACTGTATACTGTATAGTCAGTGCAGTGCTCCACACTTATGGAGGTCTGGTGCTCAATGAAGAACATAATAAGGAAATTTATATGAAGGAAATTGAGCAAAAACAATAATTATTGATTAATAAACCAACATTTCAATATTTGGGACACTTGGTAACTCAAAAGTGTTGACAAAGCGAATTGCATGTGTTATTAACTTATTATCCAATTGCTGAAATCCGAGTAAATTCGAAATTTTTGCAATACGAAAATATTGATAAATGCTTTTATAAAATGAAATCAGTACAATTCACAAAGTCATTTTGAGAATTAAATTACTTCTATCATATCACAATAACAATTGCTCTATAGAAGCCAAATTTTAAGAAAAATATTGTAATACTAATATATTTAACAATATAAGGGCTCGGGGCAATTGAAAAGTATAAAATATTAATCTTCAATTTTGCAAGTTGTGTTTTTTCATAACGTGCCAACTATTTTTACCTATTCCGCAGAAAAAAAAAATCGAATATTTCAAAATTAATGGGAAAATATCCTTTCGTACAAAACTTATAATGTTTCGGGGCAACTCAAAAATATCCAGAAATGGCCTGGAAATTGGCATGCAATGTTCTTTCATAACGTATCAACTTATTATAACTATTCCGTATGAAGATTCTGACGTTTGCCCGAAACCCCTATTTTTTGGCCACCCTACTGTAGAAGCTTGAGCTGTTTGTGTGTCTTCTTACTTTTACATTGTGTTAGCCTCATTTTTGTATAGTTTTTATTCCCTATATATCTAATTAGTCCAAATGATTCCGATATTGTAATTATTGTACTAAATTTTAAAATTTATTAAATTTTTTATTACTTATACATATTGTTCTTCTATGCCAATATGCTGTTTCGAGTAAACTTAGAGTAAATAAACCTAGAGGAAATTATCGGTGATCAGAACCAAGTATGCTCTTGAAAGTTAGCTTCTTCACTGTTTATTCTGGTATTGTACAAATTACCTTCATTTTTTTCACGTGTTTAAATTTACAGAAGAAATAGTATTTCCGTACCTTTTTGAATTGATGATTCTCGTACTTTTTAATTGATTAAATGTTTTTTTCGTATCCTGTGAATTGGAGATCTAGATGATATACTGTTAACTAGGTTGTTTAAATTCAGACTAATGTGGAATAAAACAGCTGATGTGTGATCTTCTTGTCCGGGTACCTATATATTGTGGTGAGTTTGCTGTCAGATGCAGTGTTCACCAATGCATGCACTTGATAATTACTAGTCTTTAATCTTATATCGCATTATTATAGAATAACATTCGGCTAAAAGCGTACGTTGTAACAATCAGCGTACGTTGTAACGATACATTAAGTTAGTTAAGTTGGGGATTTTAACTTTAAACAGCATTTCAAAGAAACCTTGGAAAACACATTTTGTTTCTCAACATTTGTTCCATCTCTGTACAAAATTTATAATTGGTAATTGTAACGTCATTCAGAGTATGAACATTGTGATTGGCTGATATTATTTGGAAAGAATTACCTGTTGATTAACTGAGAAATGAACACCTGCAGATATGGAGAATATTAAAAAATTAGATGAAAACAATAATTAATTTTATGATTCATTCAATGAGAACAGATCTTTCTGACGAACAATAGTGTAATTATAAAAATAGTCATATGAATTTTTATTCTAATGTTCATGTATATTACTTACCTAGTGTACAGGAATATTTATGGACTAATGAATATGGTTCGGATAATAACTAATTAGGGCAGAATTGATAGGATAAATTATGAGATTTTGAAACCATAAATAAACCTAAATTTAGAATTAAATATTTTTTCCTTATAATTTATGATAAAACACATGGAAAAATAAAATTCATTTAGGTGATTCACATATTGTATTTTATTTATTTAAGATACCTATATGTGTAATACATTTAGTAAACAAATAATTATTATCTTATTATTAAAATACGAGATTGAACATTCTGGATCTATGAGAATTTATGATTATCTTTTGTTTACATATACTGGTAACCGAATAATAAAATAATAAATGTGCATACAATAATATTTATTATAAATGTTTGAACCTTTCTATTCAGCAGAATGAACAATAAAAATAGTTTACCTAAGATGTTTCATTGAATGTTCAATATTTTTGAGGAGTAAAATAAAGGAAAGATATTTTCTATCTATTATTTTTTTAATTCAAATAATTGGTACGATGACGAAATACACAAAATTGAATGGTGCATAATAATTATGTTACATATATAAATGATTATGAAATTGGACTTTTTAAACAATATGATGTGATGATTTTTTCATTAACCGTAAAAACTTCCATGTCCCTTGTATCCACCATAACTCCTGTATCCACCACCGTATCCACCATAGCTTCTGTATCCACCGTATCCACCCCAAGCAGCGGGTTCAGGTTGAGGTTCAGGATCAGCAGATCTCTTTCCACGATAAAATCCTCCTCCGAAGCCTCTTCCTCCATGTCCTCCACTGTATCCACCATATCCTCCTCTGTATCCCCCGACTCCGTATCCACCTCTCCAGGCCTCTGGTTCAGGTTCAGCATAGGCAAGAGCCACACAGAGGGCGACAGCGAGGGCTAGGAGCTGTCAAAGGAACAATCTGTTTTTATCTCATTCATTTGAATGGTACAATTATATCAAAGATTATCAGAGCAATTACTGTGAACTTCATGTTGATGGTTGTTTAGTTTTGATGCTTACCTCGAGGATCAACTCGCTTTATATACTCCAGCGGGTGACCTCCACGGTCCGAGTGACCCTCAAAAGGGGCGGAGCTAATGCGTTGAGCAATAAGATTTCCCCGGTAACTTCAGAACAAACGTTCTGTTGTTTTGGCTACTGGTTTGTTTACATTGCTTAACGTTTCTTTGAATTATGTACTTAGCAAAGGGAATATTACCTGTTGACACTTATTAATAAACTAATTTGAAAATTTAATAAATTATTTTAGTTTTTTTCAATGGTGTTTTCTTGTATTTCTGAAATGATATTTTGATAATGAATTTATACATTTAATTTTTATATGAAATTGCTTTTATAATTCGATTATTAAATCTTGCATAAAACTAATTAATTATTTTCCCAAAATTGCTGTATTATATCGAAAACTCTTATTCCAAATACATACTCATAGGAATTTCCAATTTTCATCGAATTTTTTCATAAAAAAGTATGTGATAAATAATAAGATAATCATTTTATTTGCATTCATTCAAATATATTAGGCGTATGTCAGAGCTTCCTCCAGTGTTTGCCAACAGCCTTGCCCCGTCCATATTACATTAATGCAAGTGACCGCAGTCCTTTCGCCGAAAACACTTTCGCCAAAAATTGAAAAAAAAACTGTATGTTATAAATATGAAAAGTGACAAATGTTTGCTGGCCAGGTTTGATAGTGACAAAATGTTTACTTTACAGTTTGTACTGTAAAATCAGTATACCTTATTTAGGTAAATAATTGTAAATTTTTTGGCGAAGGAGCCATTCGGCGAATTGACCTACCTAGCTAGAACCATTAATAAGTAGGCACGCTTGTGATTTGAGTTACATTTGTTTCATGTCTTTCTTTGTTCATTACTATGGATCATTATTACTTTGAATTTAAAAATGTATGTGTAAATATCAAAAGAAGGTTTATATGAAAAAATATTAAAAAATCGATTATTTAAAACTTTATATAAGAGATTTAGTGAGAGTTAGTTCGCTTGAACCGGGTCTTGGTCAGTAATTGATCCTTGGTCAAATGATCCCTGGTCATTTGATTCCCGATTATTTGATCGATCCTTGATCAATGATCATTTTATTCCCGGTCCTTTGATTCCCAGTCATGTTATCCATTTATACACCTAGCAGAGATTATTTTATTGGAGTATATTAATTAATTAAAATAGAATAGAAATGTGCATCTTACAATCGATTATGTTTTTTTAAAATAAATTAAATAATAAGGATATAAAAAAGCTATCAAGTTAAAGATAATCTTAGCATAAAATGATTTTTCATCTTTCATACCGGCATTATCATAATTTTTGTAATAGTTACGGCGAAAACAGGTAAACTGAAAATTAGGTCGAATGAACCCATCAATATAGCTGGTTAATATTTCCTATCACCTGTAACATTTCTCTGACTGGCTGTAAATGTAAATTAATTGTTAATAGAAAATAAAAACTTTTTTCTGGTAATCAATTTTCGCTGTTTGAGTTTCTTCAATCTTTTATTATAAATTTATGTAAAACTTATTAGTTAAATAATAGATGTCAATTTGTTTCAAAAGATTTATTTATTATTCAAAAAATGGATGGCAATTTATTATATAAATATGTAGATTGTAATACATTGTTCTATGCTAAGTGTTTAAGAAACAAAAAATATAACTGCTAATCAAATGACAAGGGACCAATTGGCTAGGGATCAAATGGTACGGGGATCAAATTACTGGGGATCTAATATCCACGGGGATCAATTGGCCGGCCACCACGTGAACCATCACCTAGGTTAGCGAGTGATTTTTCAAGGTCTATTTTACTAGGGTTAATATGTGTGTACTGGTATAGTGTGTAATTATGTAGAAAATAATCCTTTTCCTGACCTGTATCAGTGTCATAAGTAGAAAATAGGAAGTGGAAAATGATGAGGAAAAAAGTGAAAAAGTTTTATATGAATTAACCTTCGATTAAAAAAGGCATCCATAATTTAATTCTAAATTGTTTTAATGTAAATTTCATTAATTTATAAGCAATAATAGAATACTGTTGGAGTATTTTCTAAGAATGATTATTTTAATAATGCAATTTGATAATATATAATGAAGGCAGCATCTAAAATATTCAGATTTACAGCAGTGATAGAACAAAAAACTTTGTAAACAACTAAACACGTCACAAGAAAAACTTATCTCGTCTGTCATACTCTAAATATCAAAATTCATAACTATTTGGAAATAAGATTCACACTTTGAAAAATTACGAAATGCAACTAGACATTCTATACACTTGCAAAATAAAAAACAAAAAAAAACATGGGATGCATAATTACACATCCATTGTAAAATTCATAAGAGTTGTGATATATTTGAAAATAAAATAACAAAGTAGATAAGAAACAATTAATAACATTGATAATCAAAATATACAAGGTTTTAATCGTAAAATATCAATATGAATATATAATATGCCGAGAATATGATATGTATCAGTTTTATGAACAGAACACTAAAAATATTATTTAAATTAATCTTAAATAAATATTAGAAATTATAATCAAGTAAAAACAGGAATATTTTATTCAATTTTCAAGTTCGGCTGTCAAGAAGCGTCAATCAGGGAATATTCCCTTCATTAGGTACTGAATTCAAAGAAACGGTAAACAATGTAAACAAACCAGTTGCCAAAGTAACAGAACGTTTGTTCTGAAGTTACCGGGAAAATATTAGGGGAGAACCGGGTGAGTTCGTACAGCGGGTGAATCCGTACAGTGCCATAACAAAACACCTGTAATGTTCTAACCCGTTGAAATTTGAGTGATCCTATACATTATAATAAAAATAAGTTTTAAACAAGTTTCAGCGCGTTACGGTGTAGTATGTTCCTTCGGTGAGAGGTCATATATTTTTAGCACTAAAATGTAATTTTCTTACTACTTGAGCTAAGCCATAGCAATTACAATTTACTATCTATAAACTTTATATGGAATACAAGTATTCGCTAGGAAATTCTTCACGTGTGTAAACGTTAAAATTTAGTAAAAACTCAATAATATCTGAGGTATTCGATTTTTAAAATAAAATGGCGGTATATGATGTAATCGTACAAATATGTACGGGCACATCCTCCTCTGTACGGTTTCGCACTATTATGTACAAATCATCTTCTATTTATTTTTCATATATTCCTCGAGTATATACACGTAAAAGAACGGAACAGTATTCTTCCTGTGATGTGGAACAGGCATATAACGTCTGGGAAAATGGAACAGCAGTACGTAAAGATGCTAAATTGCCTGCTTCACCATCCACCGAGCCTTCTCTTACTTCACCATCCACCGAGCCTGCTCCTGCTTCAACATCCACCGATCTTGCTCCTGCTTCACCATCCACCGAGCCTGCTAATACTTCAACATCCACTGAGCCTTCTTCTGCTTCACCATCGACCGAGCCTTCTCCTACTTCACCTTCCACCGAGCCTGCTTTTGCTTCACTATCCACCGAGCCTTTTCCTGCTTCACCATCGACCTAGTCTTCTCCTACTTCACTATCCAGCGAGTCTCCTTCTGCTTCACCATCCACCGAGCCTTCTCCTACTTCACCATACCGTGCCTGCCCCTGCTTCACTATCCACCGAGCCTGTGCCTTCACCATCCTCCGAGCCACAACCAGGCCCCTCTAGATTAAATGATTCATTTTAAGGAACATGTTTTGAAGAGATTCGTGCATTCCCAAAGGCTCCTCCTAGAAAGAGCAACAACAGACGCAGATAACCAAGGTCAATGATAACAACTGATACTCTAGAAAAAAGAGTTAGTGAAAAAAAAACAAATTAAAAAAAAAACGCAATTTCACCAGTGGGAAAGCATAGGCTATAATGATGGAAATTGAAGCTCTATAATCTAGTTCGGAAGACATCGGTGATGAAGCCTTTAGAGATTTTTTGTTATTTTTCAAAAGGACTTTAGTCAATTTTAAGGAAACGACATTCAAGAGTTTCGTAATATTTTCCATAAAGTATGTGAAATTCTTACTGAATTTTCCCTTTTTCCCTCTTTTTTAGTACTGTACGGAGTGATACTCTGCTTGTAGGAAGTCACCCGCACTTCCGGGTGAGTTTGTACACACGAATAAATCTCATTAAAATCGATATTATAAGAAAACCATAAGGTTTTCGATAATTTAGTTTGTAGTTATAAGCAGTTGAATACCTAAAGATTCGATTGTGAGTTAGAACGAACTTGTATCCCGAATGGTTAAAATTCTATAAGCCTTGAAAGGAAAAATGTACGAACCCACCCGGTTCTCCCCTATTGCTCAACGCGTTAGCTCCGCCCCTTTTGAGGGTCACTCGGACTGTGGAGGTCACCCGTTGGAGTATATAAAGCGAGTTGATCCTCGAGATAAGCATCAAAACTAAACAACCACCAACATGAAGTTCACAGTAAGTGCTCTGATAATCTTTGATATAATTGTACCATTCAAATGAATGAGATAATAATAGATTATTCCTTTGACAGCTCCTAGCCCTCGCTGTCGCCCTCTGTGTGGCTCTTGCCTATGCTGAACCTGAACCAGAGGCCTGGAGAGGTGGATACGGAGTCGGGGGATACGGTGGATACAGAGGAGGGTATGGTGGATACAGAGGAGGACATGGAGGAAGAGGTTTCGGAGGAGGATTTTATCGTGGAAAGAGATCTGCTGATCCTGAACCTCAACCTGAACCCGCTGCTTGGGGTGGATACGGAGGATACAGAAGCTATGGTGGATACGGTGGTGGCTACAGGAGTTATGGTGGATACAAGGGACATGGAAGCTTCTACGGTTAATGAAAAAATCATCACATCCAATTATTTAAAAAGTCCAATTTCTTAATCATATTTTCGGTATCGATTGTTCACGAGTTATTAATAATCCAATGTAACTTAATTATATACCATTCAATTTTGTAAATTATTTTCATCGTTTGAAATAAAATTTTTTTTTCTGAAATATATATTATTTTCTTATATTCTTCTACTATATTGAGTTTTCAATGAAAAATTTCAGATAAATTATTTTTCTCATTCATTCTACTCAATAGAAAGGTTCCTAACATTTATAATAAATATTATTTATTGTATTCATATTTATTATTTTATTATTTGGTTTCCAGACTGATACTTGAACAAAAGATAATCATAATTTCTCACTTAAATGTGAAGATAATACTTATATGTTGACTAAATGTATTGTACATAAGTTAATAAAAAAGATTATATAAATCACATAAATAAACCTAATTTTTCTTTCTGTTCTATCATAACTTAAAATGAAACAATATTGAATTATAAATTGAGGTAAATTTTCCATATCAATATCTCTTAATTTATTCCATAACAATGAATTGTCTTATTAGTTATTTTTTGAACAATCTGCATTAATTTACTCATAAATACTCCTGTACGGGTTATATATGACCGTCAAAATAAAAAAAAGTATATGACTTCATTCATAATTACTATAATTGTTTGTTTAGAAAGATATGTTTTTTCAAAATCATAAAAATAACTATTGTTATCATCTAAAATTTTAATATTCTCCACATCTGCAGGTGTTAATTTCTCAGTTAATCAACAGGTAATTCTTTCCAAATAATATCAGCCAATCACAATGTTCATACTCTGAATGACGTCACAATTACCTAATTATTAGGGTCACAATTTGGTGATAAAGTGTTCATGAAAATAACTCTTAATTTTGCAAAGAAATTATAAATCATTTGGTTTTGCGTTAATATAATTCGCATCAATTCAAAAAAAGAATATGTGCGTAATTATTATACTATATATTACTTTAAATCCTAAGTAATCGTTTTTTGTTTTCCATTACTTCATTTACAGTCACAAAAATAGCGCTTATTTTAATTATCATTTAATATTATAGTATATTTCAGTGTTCAGTTGAATATGTCAGATTAGCAATTATGCATAAAATGTGAATTGCAAGCCGTTTATGTAGTTAATAAGAGCAATTTACAGCATCGGTGCAAATGACACACTTAAATAATGATAAGACGAGAGAATTATTAGTTTTTTTCATAGGTCTGGTTATTTACACCCTATGCCAAGGAAATAAAATACAATTAAATATAATACCTCCTCCTATTTATAAAACCAACAATCTGCAATAATATAGATATCAAATATTATGAATCTGAATTAAAAGAAACTTTCTAGCCTGATAAATATTTAAAAGACGTCAATATATGTAAGAAGATAGCAAACGTTCAAAGTAATTAAAAACGTTACAAATAATAACAAATGATGCAATTAATGAAAAATGTTACAAGTAATAACAAACGTAACAAGTAATAACAAACGTTACAAGTAATAACAAACGTTACAAGTAATAACAAACGATAAAAGTAATACCAAACGTTACAACTAATAATAAACGTTACAAGTAATTACAAACGTTACAAATTATAACAAACGTTAAAAGTAGTAACAAACATTAAAAGTAATTGCAAACGTTAAAAGTAATAACAAACGTTACAAGTAATAACAAACGATACAAGTAATAACAAACGATTCAAGTAATAACAAACGTTACAAATTATAACAAACGTTAAAAGTAGTAACAAACGTTAAAAGTAGTAACAAACGTTAAAAGTACTAACAAACTTCACAAGTAATAACAAACGTTTCAAGTAATAACAAACGTTCTGTCGGTTGAATAACCTTCAATATAGTTTGCATGAGTCTACGGATATTTCACATTAGGGACTTAAACCTGAATAGAGCGAACGTTACCATCAATGCTGTACGTTCACTGTACAGGGAAGTCTTAAAATAATGAAAAGATTAATTTCAAATCTCATTTTACATTTGCATTGAATTATCAGTACGTTACTTCATGAATATTTTTTTAGATTGAATTATCCCTATAAATCGAACTATTATTTAATTTTTCCATAAGCTTGTATAATTATATTATAGATAATATTATGTATTACTTTGACTTTTAATTTGTAATAATAGTAAAAATAAGAGGTTCAGAAAAGAACATATGCTTATATAGAGATTTTAATATATTCTACTTTTGAAGCTTATTTATATCATTATATTCATAATTACAATTAATAATTCAATTTTAGCAACACTATTTTAATTTCGCATGTAATCCTTATCTAAACTTTTTATCAGAATAATCATTTTAAGTTTTTCCCCCTAAATCTAGTTATTTCAAAATAGAGTACATATAATTGAAATATTGATAAAATCAGTTGACGATTATTTGCCTTGGTACATTGATACAATAATTACCAACTTATTAAATTAGTGGAATTTTTCGAGGGGGAATTTACCTATTACCGCTATAGTTTAAATAACTAGCATCGACTGTGTCACTCGGAAGTCCCACAAAACAGTGAGGTAATTAATTTCCGGTTATAACTTGAAGGTCCTTCCAGTTATATTTTTACATTAGTAATTCGGTGAGGGTCATGTTTCTTAGTGTTTCGTTCAATTGTTATACACTGAGTATGAGAACCTTAAAGAATAATATAAAAATATTTATACTGAATTGATTTTTATAAAGATTATAGTTTAATGATCCTTAGTCCTATAATATTATGTAATAAACTCGTATTTCATGGACCCTTAACTTCTACACGGCTAAAATTGAATTTCAGTTATTATAATTAAATCTAAAATGTCACTATATACTAGACATAAATAATCATTGTGATTGATCAAATTCAATCATAATTGAAAATATTATAATAACAATAATATAAAATTTCCCTGAAATACGAAATAGGAAATACTATATGTTGATAATAATGGAAGAATAAACGCACTCAAAATAAGAGACTCAACAACTGACAGTTATTTAGAACTGCAGTCAATGTAAACACACCAGTTGCCAAAGTAACAGAACGTTTGTTCTGAAGTTACCGGGGAAATATTATTGCTCAACGCGTTAGCTCCGCCCCTTATGAGGGTCTGAACCAGAGGCCTGGAGAGGTGGATACGGAGTCGGGGGATACGGTGGATACAGAGGAGGATATGGTGGATATAGAGGAGGACATGGAGGAAGAGGTTTCGGAGGAGGATTTTATCGTGGAAAGAGATCTGCTGATCCTGAACCTCAACCTGAACCCGCTGCTTGGGGTGGATACGGTGGATACAGAAGCTATGGTGGATACGGTGGTGGATACAGGAGCTATGGTGGATACAAGGGACATGGAAGCTTCTACGGTTGAAAATGAAGTGACTTTAAAATCAGATTAATCCCCAAAAATTGTAAATTATTTATAAATTTGTTTACCTTTAAATTTACCTGTGATATCATGTTAGTTATTTTTAATAAAAGATTTCATTAAAGAACAAAATCGAACTATCATGTTTTTTTATTCACATTATGGTTTTAAATTTATTTATTTTTGAATACATTAACTAAAAAAATAAAATCAATCAAATTCCTATTTGCTTCATATGATTTAAATAATTACTTATCTTAAAAATGAGTGCAACAAATAATGTTAATTTTTGCACTTTATTTACTTAATACCTTTGTTGTTTTAAGGTGCTATCAGGTTAATTTGAATTTAAATTAGCAAGTAAAGTACATTTCAAAATCCCTTCAAGGATTGCCACAAAAAAATGAATGAACTTTATAGTATTCGTTACAATCAATAATCTTAGCAAACTCATATTTTAACTTGTCCTAACTTCCATAAAAGCTATAAACTTATACTTATTATGTGAATATGTTTCTCCTAAATATTGAAATGTGAATTAAAAATGATTACTATATTACTAATATTTTAAATTGTAAACCAGAAAAAGCGCATAAGTTATTTATGTAATTCTGATACCATTTACCAAAATTTCCGTACCTGTCAAATATCGATTGAAAAATTGTGCAAAATGCCTATTTTCGATTCAGTCAACCTAATGTAAATTGCAATACTCATCTGTACCGTGACAAATTTTAGTAATAATAATGTACACAGAGTCAGAAAATAAAGATAAGCGCTATTTTTATAACGTAATGAAATAATTAAAATAGTGTAAATTACCTAAATTTTCAATGATATACAATATACAAAGTACATCAAACCCTCGTAGTACACCAACCTCCTACTAGAAAAACCTTGTTATTTAAGACCAATATTTTTTTGGAAACTGTACTGGAAAAAACCTCTTACTAGACAATACACAATTTTTGTCACCTGGCAGTTATTCTAGTGTAAATATCGCAAAGATTGTCAATTATAATGCTAAGTTCGACATAAATCTCTTTTTTGAATAATGTATTATATCTCTTATTTGCCATTTTTGGGTAAATCACAAGTAATATTTAATTTATATTTTTTCAGTTGAAATATTATAGAAAATTAAATACAGGGATGACTGTGCTAATTTCTTTGAAATATTTAAATATTTCTTTCCATAAAATAATCAATGTAGCCACCTTAATTTATTGATAAATAAATAGAGCTATTGAATTATGTGCGACTCTTACACGTATGCATAATTATGTTGTTTGCGGTGGAACTTTCCTGATGGAGCTTTCCGGGGTGGATTTTTCCGCTGGAGAATTTACCTAGAACCAATCTGGCCAGTCCACAGCCCTGATATTAATCCACTGGATTTCCACTTCTGCTCTACAAATCAACGACAAGTTTACCTACAAAAGCCACAAAACATCGAGGAATTGGTGCAATGTGTCCGAGATTTTTCAGCATCCTATGATCAAAGAACCACCAAGAAAGTTGCTGCAAACGTGTTGAAGAGAGCTAGGCCATGTCTCCAAGCTAGCGGAGGGCACTTTCAGCACCTTCTGTAAAATGGCCTATTGGAACTTTAGTTGCCTTTTGTTTTAAGATTGTCATGTTTCAGAACAAAAATTCCACTAATAAACTTTCAACAAATATTTGGTTTTACTCCCTCAGCACCTTACAAAATAAAATTATTGCTATTTCGAAAATGACAAATAAGTGAAGCACATTGTACTAAGAGG
>CANNZV010004722.1:16547-53176 GCA_947561585.1 Caprella mutica
GGCATATTCCTCTTTACACTTTCTTTTAATTGATGAGAATTATAATGACGGTAAACTATAGTTGATTTATCATATTCCCAAAATATTTATGTATTATTTTCACGAACACATTATAAACAAATAGTGACACTAATAATTAGGTAATTGTGACGTCATTCCGAGTATGAACATTGTGATTGGCTGATATTATTTGGAAAAAATTACCTGTTGACTAAAACTGAGAAATGAACACCTGGAGATATTGAGAATAAGAAAATTTTAGAAATCACAATAATTAATAAGTCATTTGAATTTTTCTATTTTGACGTTCATAATTAAAAAGTATTACGTTTCAGGGAGAATTACATGAAAAAATTGTGCATATGTGCTTTTTTCGAATTTAAGGTATCAGTAATATGGGGAAATTTTTAAATTCATTTTTTTTAATACTCAGTCGAAAAATATTAATACAATTCAAGTATAAGTTTATAACTTTTATGGAAGTTTGGACAAGCTAAAATAAGAGATTGATATGAATAGTGATTTTATCGAATACATAAGTTCATTAATTCGTTTGTGGTAATCCTGCACACAATAATAAAATGTAATTTATTTGTTAATTTAACTTCAAATTAACCTGATAGCACCTTAAAACAACAAAGGTATAATAAGTAATTAAAGTTCAAAAATTAACATCATTTGTTGCAGTCATTTTTAATTTTTTTGTTATATCATAAAACTATATATGTGAATATAAACAATAATTTTTCGATTTTGTTCTTTGATGAAATCTTTTATTAAAAAATAATTAACATGATATCACAGGTAAATTTATAGGTAAACAGACTTCTGAATAATTTTCAATTTTTGGATTAATCTGATTTTAAAGTCACTTCATGTTTAACCGTAGAAGCTTCCATGTCCCTTGTATCCACCATAACTCCTGTATCCACCACCGTATCCACCATAGCTTCTGTATCCACCGTATCCACCCCAAGCAGCGGGTTCAGGTTGAGGTTCAGGATCAGCAGATCTCTTTCCACGATAAAATCCTCCTCCGAAACCTCTTCCTCCATGTCCCCCTCTGTATCCACCATATCCTCCTCTGTATCCACCGTATCCCCCGACTCCGTATCCACCTCTCCAGGCCTCTGGTTCAGGTTCAGCATAGGCAAGAGCCACACAGAGGGCGACAGCGAGGGCTAGGAGCTGTCAAAGGAACAATCTATTATTGTCTCATTCATTTAAATGGTACAATTATATCAAAGATTATCAGAGCACTTACTGTGAACTTCATGTTGGTGGTTGTTTAGTTTTGATGCTTACCTCGAGTCTCAACTCGCTTTATATACTCCAGCGGGTGACCTCCACTGTTCGAGTGACCATCAAAAGGCGCGGAGCCAACGACTTGAGCAATAATATTTTCCCGGTAACTTCAGAACAAACGTTCTGTTACTTTGGCAACTGGTTTGTTTACATTGTTTAACGTTTCTTTGAATTCTGTACCTAATTTTGAAAGGAAAAATCCCGGATTGACACTTTTTAATTGTAAAAATAATTTCAATGGTATTTTCTTGTATTTCTGAAAGGATAATCTGATAATTTTGATACTTTTTTGTGTGCTGCTCATAAATTACTATACATTTAATTTTTTGAGAGATTTTATTGAGATATTTCGAAAATATGGAATTGCTTTTATAATTCGATTATTAAATCAAATTAAAATCTTTCACCGTATTGCTATACTATATCAAAAACTCATATTTCAAATACGTATTTATAACAATATTCCAATTTTCATTGATTTTTTTCATACTAAAACATATGTATAAATAATAAGATAATAATTTTATTTGCATCCATTCAATATATTAGGCGTATGTCAGAGTTCCCTCCAGTGTGTACCTAACAGCCTTACCCTTCCATATTATATTAATACGCTTGTGATTTGAATAACATTGGTTTCATGTCTTTCTTTGTTCATTATTATGGATCATTATTATTTTGAATTTACTAATGGATGTGTAAATATCAAATGAAGGATAATATGAAGAAATATCGAAAAATCGATTATATAAGATTTTATATAAGAGATTTAGTGAGAGGTGTGTCTCGTGAACCGGGTCTACCTCAAATGATCCTTGATCAAAATATGATCACTGTTTGTTTGATACTCCGGCAATTAATTCCCAATTTCCCATACCAGTTGATTCCTGGACATTTGATTCCCATATCATTTGATTTCAATACCATTTGATTCCCGGTCAATTGATTCCGATACCATTTGATTCCCATATCATTTGATTCCTGGTCAATTGATTCCCATGCCTTTTGATTCCCGGTCATTTGATTCCCATACCATTTGATTCCCATATCATTTGATTCCCACTCCTTTTATTTCCAGTCATATTATCTGTTTATACACCTAGTAGAGGTTTATATGTGTATTAATTACATAATATTTAATTGAAATATGCACTTTACAGACGATTATGTAATTTAAAGAAACTAAGCAATAAGTGTAAAAAAGCCAATAAATTAAAGAAAATCCTTTTATTCAAATAAGTAACAACAATTACTTTCAAATTTACATTCCGGTAACAAAAAGTATGCAAGTCAAAGAATCAGGAACATGTCTCGTAATTATTTCTCCTGGTATTAAAACTAATTGAGGAGTAACTTTCGATAATCTTATCGGTAGTTATCAGTTAAGCTGTTTTCGCCGTAAATATTACAAGCGTTATCATCATGCAGGGGGGGGGGGGGGGGTAGATATAAAATAACTTTATGGAAATAATTGAAATATACTATTTAACGTAAAATGATTTTCAATCTATCCCACCTGCATGATCATAATGTTTGCAATAGTTACGGCAAAAACATGTTAACTGAAAATCAATAGATGGTTAATATTTCTTATTTTTTTTTTTTTTTTTTTTTTTTTTTTTTTAAAAAGGCCCCCTGCCAGAAGAAGCAAACCTTCTTTAAATAATTAAAAAAAAGCTATCATCTTTATTAAGACAATGAACATTAAAAAAATGAAAGATAAGCTTCTCTGCTCTACGACCATGGCTCCGACCATAGCCAATGGTAGTGGCCTCCAACCGACTGTGAGGTGCCTATAGCAGGTCACAGGGCAACACCCAAACTGCGGTCATCATACTTCTCCTTGACTGACGTCAGGATACTGAAAGCATTGCCCCTCTGTACTGCCAAACCAACTCTCTGCTCTAACCAAAAGGTCTCTCTCACATCATCAGTGACGTCGGTAATGCGACGGCCGATTTCAGTAAGGAGTGCGCCTGTCGTTTCACCATAGCTACCTGCCGTTTCCACCGCTATGGGTTCGAACCGATATCGAATGCCAAGAGCCGCATATTTGCGTCGCTTCCTCCCCTCCGCCTCCTTGGCTGCGCTACCAGGTGACAATGCCGAGTCGATCAATTGAGACGCCGCGTAAGTGTCTACACATGTTGCATCCCATCAAAGACACCTCCCATCTGTAAAAGGGAAGACTGAGATACCATCAGGCCGCTTACCATCACCCCTATCAACCCCCAGAGGCTCAAGCACTGAAGGGATACCAGCCGAAATCAAAGCTCTCCTAATAACATCATTCAGGGCTGTATGTCTCGGATGGCGTCCAGCACTGTAGCGAGATGATAGACCGTGAAGTCCCCTTGAATCCACCCTCTGGCCGCATCGGCACACGTGTGGCTCACAGATGTCCGCACCAACACGTAGCGCAATCGCAACCCGAAAAGACTCTGCGTCGAGTAGCGTTCCAAGTGTAGGAACTGGAAGCGCATGTAACCAAAGTCCGCTCTCTCTACATGCAGATGCCAGCAGACGTGCCCTAGACAATTGATCAGCCTCCTCGATCAGTCTGGCCACAGTGGCTACCGACTTAGGGTCATCCCATGACCTCTGCCGACTCTCATTAGCTCCCTCAGCTAAGGCTAAACCCTCACTTTGCCATTTCTCCACTGCTGCTCCAAGCTCTCGGTCATCCCCAATCTGTGTTCTGCACAGAATGGATCTAACCAAATCTTCGGTAGCATGAAGGGAAGAAATGAATGCGGGTAGCGCAATGTCCTTAGACATTCTGATTCCTAACCCCCCAAACCGTACGGGCAACGATGCCTGCACAAGTGAGTCTCCCTCAAACTTAACGTTGGTAACCATCGAAAGGGCTGACACAATGACCCTGTCGAACTGTGAAAGATCCTCACTATTCCTGTAAGCTGGTGAAGCACCAGTAAGATTTTTCCTGACTGGTTGTAAATGTAAATTAAATATTAATAGAAAATAAAGACTTGTGTCGGAAAAACTTGTTGACAGAATTCTAGCTTCTTGAGTTTTGTCAATATCTTTTATTATACATTTATGTAAAATATATAATATAAATAGTAGATGTCAATTTTTTTATCACGATAAAGATCATAATAAATTATTGTATGTGATAAGTATTTAAGAAACAAAATAAATAACTGGGAATAAAATGACCAGGGACCAATTGACCGGGGATAAAAGGGTACGTGGATCAAATGGTATTAGGATCAAATGACCAGGAACTATTGACTGGGGAACAATTGACCGGCCACCACGTGAACCATCCCCTAGGTCAGTAGGGTTAATATGTGTGTATTGGTATAGTGTACAATTATGAAGAAAATAACCCTTTTCCTGACCTGTATAAGTGCCATAATTAGAAAATAGGAACTAACCTTCGATTGAAAAAATGCATCCATAATATAACTCCTATTTGTTTTTATGTTAATTTTATCAATTTATAAGCAATAAAGGAATACTATGGAAATATTTTCAGGGAATAGCTATTTGAATTACGCATTTGATAATAAATAATGAAGGCAGTATATCTAAAATATTCAGATTTACTGCAGTGATAGAACAAAAAACTTCGCTAAACAACTAAACACGGCGACAATTAAACACAAGGATGATTATTAAAAGAAGGTCTGCTTCTTAAGAAAAAAAATATTACATTAATTCCATCTGAAAAAATTATCTCGTAAGTCAAACTCTAAATATCGAAACACATAAACTAATTAGAGACAGTATTCGAACTTAGAAGTTCGAAATGCCACGTGACATTCTATCAATATACAAAAAAAAAATAACATATAGGAGGCATAATTGTACATCCATTGGTAAATTCCAATTTGCAAATATTTTTGAATCTAAAATAACAAATACATACGAAACAATTATTTAAAAATGATAATCAAATATACAAAATTTTATTCGTAAAATATCAATATGTATAAAGAATTTGTCGAGAATATAATAAGTATCAGATTACGAACAGCTCACTAAAAGTATTATCAAAATTAAACGAATTAATCTTGAAACAATATTAGTTAATATTATTGTATAATAGTAGGAATAATACCTATATTTAATTTTTCAAGTTCGGCTGTCAAGAAGCATCAATCAGGGAATATTCCCTGATTGAAATTCAAAACAAACCAGTTGCTTAGGTAACAGAACGTCCGCTCTGAAGTTACCGGGAAAATATTATTGCTCAACGCGTTAGCTCCGCCCCTTTTGAGGGTCACTCGGACCGTGGAGGTCACCCGCTGGAGTATATAAAGCGAGTTGATCCTCGAGGTAAGCATCAAAACTAAACAACCACCAACATGAAGTTCACAGTAAGTGCTCTGATAATCTTTGATGTAATTGTACCATTCAAATGAATGAGATAATAATAGATTGTTCCTTTGACAGCTCCTAGCCCTCGCTGTCGCCCTCTGTGTGGCTCTTGCCTATGCTGAACCTGAACCAGAGGCCTGGAGAGGTGGATACGGAGTCGGGGGATACGGTGGATACAGAGGAGGATATGGTGGATTCAGAGGAGGACATGGAGGAAGAGGTTTCGGAGGAGGATTTTATCGTGGAAAGAGATCTGCTGATCCTGAACCTCAACCAGAACCCGCTGCTTGGGGTGGATACGGTGGATACAGAAGCTATGGTGGATACGGAGGTGGATACAGGAGTTATGGTGGATACAGGGGACATGGAAGCTTTTACGGTTAATGAAAAATTCATCACATCATATTATTTAAAAAGTCCAATTTCATGATCATATTAACGGTATCGATTCTTCACGAGTTATAAATAATCCAATGTAACTTAATTGTTTACTATTCAATTTTGTAAACTATTTTCATCATTTGAAATAAATAAATTATATAAAATATATAGTAATTTCTTATATTTTTTCAAATATTTTATTTTTCAATGAAAACTGTGTTCTATAACTTATTTTCTTCTTATTTCCACTCAATAGAAAGATTCCTTAATATTCATAATATATATTATTGCATGTTGCCATATTTATTATTTTATTATTTGATTACCGGTATATTCAAACAAATGATAATCATAATTTCTCACAGATCCAGAATTTTCAGTAGAATCTAAATAAGAAGATAATAATTATTTGTTGACTAAATGTATTGTACATATAGGTATCTTAAATAAATAAAATGAAATATACATATAAATCACATGAATAAATGTTATTTTCCCTTCTGTGATAATGAAACAATATTTAATCAAAAATTCAGGTAATTTGATTATATCAAAATCTATTAATTTATTCCAAAATATTTATTTTTTGTCCTATTAGTTATTATTTGAACCAAATACTCATGTACGGGTTATTATATATGACCATCAAAATAAAAAAATATAACTTTAATTATAATTATTAATTGTTTGTTAGAAATGTCTTTTCTAAATCATAAAATTAATTATTGTTGTTATCTAATTTTTTAAATATTCTTCAGATCTCCTGGTGTTAATTCATTTCTCAGTAAATCAATAGGTAATTCTTTCGAAATAATATCAGCCAATCACAATGTTCATACTCTGAATGACGTCACAATTACCTAATTATTAGGGCAACTATTTTTTGATGTGTTCGTGAAAATAACTCAATTAATATTGTAAAGAAAATAATAATTGAATTGGCTTTTCGTTCATATAATTTGCATCAATTTAAAAAAAGAATATGTATCAGTTTAGATCTTATTTAATCGTGTTCTGTTTTTATTTATTTTATCAACTGTCACAAAAATAGCGTTTATTTTGATTCTCATTTAATATTATAGTATATTTCAGTGTTCAGTTGAATATGTCAGAATAGCAATTTTCATTCATAAAATGTGAATAGCAATCTGTTTATATAGTTAGTAAGAGCAATTTACAGTATCGGTGCAAATGACACACTTATATAATGATAAGACGAGAGAATTTTTAGTTTTTTCATAGGTCTGGTTATTTACACCCTATTTCAAAGAAATAAAATACAATGAAAAAAAAAATACAAAGAAATTAAATACAATGAAAAAAAAATACAAAGAAATAAAATACAATGAATAAAAGACAAAGAAATAAAATACAATGAAAAAAAATACAAAGAAATAAAATACAATGAAATAAAATACAAAGAAATAAAATACAATGAAAAAAAATACAAAGAAATAAAATATAATGAAATAAAATACAAAGAAATAAAATACAATGAAATAAAATACAAAGAAATAAAATACAATGAAATAAAATACAAAGAAATAAAATACAATGAAAAAAATACAAAGAAATAAAATACAATGAAAAAAATACAAAGAAATAAAACACAATGAAATAAAATACAAAGAAAATAAATACAAAGAAATAAAATACAATGAAAAAAAAAATACCTCCTCTCATTTATACGACCAAAAATCTGAAGTAATTTAAATATTAAATATTTGTAATCCAAATCAGAAAAAACTTTTTCTACTCATAAATATTTCAGTGAAGTCATTAGATGTGAAATGATCGTAAACGTTACAAGTAATTACAAACGTTACAAAAAATAACAAACGTTACAAGTATTAACAAACGTTACAAGTAATATCAAACGTTGTATGTAATAACAAACGCTACAAGTAATAACAAACGTTACAAGTAATAACAAACGTTACAAGTAATAACAAACGTTACAAGTAATAAAAAACGTTACAAGTAATAACAAACGTTACATGTAATAGCAACCAATAAAATTAATAACGTTACAAGTAATAATGAACGTTACATGTAATAATGAACGTTACAATTAATAAAGAACGTTACAAGTAATAGAAAATAATAAAGTTAATAACAAATGTAAAAAGTAATAGCGAACGTTTCAATTAATAACAAACGTTACAAGTAATAACAAAAGTTACAAGATATAGCAAATGTTACAAGAAATAGCAAACAATAAAATTAATGACAAACGTTACAAGTAATAACAATCGTTACCAAAAATAGCAAATGTTAAAAATTATAACAAAAGTTAAAATTAATAACAAACGCTACAAAAAATAACAAAAGTTATTTATAAGTCATAACAAACGTTAAAAGTAATAAAAAGCTTTACAAGTAATAACAAACGTTACAAGTAATAGCAAATGTTACAAGTAATAACAAACTATACAGTAATAACAAACGTTGAAAGTAATAACCAACGTTACAAGTAATAACAAACGTTACAATTAATAATAAACGTTACAAGTAATAACAAACGTTACAAGTAATACCCAGGTAACAAAAAATTATCCCCTGGATATTCCCTGCGATGATTTCCTCGATATCCCCATCGTTATCAAGAAGACATCCTATTTTGACGTTTTAGCGATATGGCGATATCCCCAAATGATATTGAGGGAATAATGATGGGACTTAAATATATTATCCCTGGAATATTCCTTCGATTACAAGGGAAGGGCAAGGAATACCTAAATTATTATTCCCTCGAAAAAGAGGGAATAAAATTGAGATAATCATGATAATGAGGTGATATTCAATCAAAATCAATGGGATCAAATAGGAATATTACCTGAATATTCTCTGGATATCTAGAATAGAGGTAGGATAGAATAATAAGAATACCAAAATTAATATTTCCTAGCATATACATAATTTGTACGTGTACGTTTGACTTTACATGAATTAGTTGAATGATACATATTATTATATACAAATTAAATGGAAATAAATGGAGAAAGAAATAAAGTGATGTTTGCGGGTCTCGAACCAGCACATTGCTGACTTCTGCTTGCGACGCTAACCACTCGACCATCCTGGACACATTAGAAGTAGAATTTTTAAAGAACTTTATGCAATATGATAACTCAAGTTTATCTTTAGGTTATCATCGATAACTATAGTTTCATATTTCGTAGATTATTTCTCTTTTTCTTTTATAATCGTTTCTTTTATAATTTTTAGTTGATCAACAATTTTTTCACTAATTCCTGGAATATTCCCTCAATATTGATGGGGAATCAACTAAATTTTAGTAATTACTGGAATATTCCTTCGATATCCTTAGGGGATCAACAAATTTTTAGTAATTCTTGGAATATTCCTTCGACATCGATAGGGAATCAACTAATTTTCACTAATTCCTGATAGGTATATTCCCTCGATATCGAAGAGAGATCAACTAGTTTTCATAAATTCCAGGAATATCCCCTTGATATCATTAGGGTATCAACTAATTTTCATTTGTTCCTGGAATATTTCCTCGATATCGTTAGTGGGTGAAGTAATTTTCACTAATCTTTGGAATATTCCTTCGATATCGTTTTGGATCACCTAATTCCTAGAGTATTCCCTCGATATCGTTAGGGGATCAACTAATTTTCAGTAATTCCTTGAATATTCCCTCGATATAATAGTGATCAACTAATTTTCAGTTATTCCTAGAATATTCCTTCGATATCAATAGGGATCAACTAATTTTTACTAATCCCTGGAATATTCCCTCGATATTATAAGGTGAGCAACTCATTTTGACTGATCCTTGGAATATTCCGTCGATATCAGTTTACGATAGCGGATAATGAGGGAATATATAGATATCGAGGGAATATTCCGGGAATATCTCAATGTTACCTGGGTAACAAACGTTCCGTCAGTTGAATGACCTTCAATAAATTTTGCATGAGTCTACGGATATTTCACATTAGGGCCTTAAACGTGAATAGAGCAAACATTTCATACATTTTGTACGTACATGGTTAAGTTATACGGGAGTGAGAAGATTAAAGATTAATTTTGACATTTCGAATTTCAATTTACATTTTCATTGATTTATCAGAACATTACTTCTTAAATATATTTTTTAGATTTATCCTTAGGAATCGAACTGCTATTCGGGTTTAATAAATTTGAAAATATTATAAATCATATTATGTTTTGCAATTAATTTCGATCTGTAATAATAGTAAAAATAATCGTTTCAAGGAGGAAAAAGAGCTTAAATTTGTTTTTATATATTCAATATTTCAAGCTTATTCACCTTCTTATATTCATAATTATAATTTATATTTCAATTTTAACAATAATATTTCAATTTTAACAATAATATTTCAATTTTGAAGGTAATCTTTACCTTGGCTTCATTTCAGAATAATAATTCGAAGTCTTTAAATATTTATTTCCTAATAGTGAACTTATAAAATTAAAAAATGATAAAATTAGTGAATATTGATTCAATTAATAACTTATTAAATTGGTGGAATTTTCTGTGGAGTAATTTACCTAGAACCTGTAGTTTAACTGATAACCATCGACTGTGTCACATATCAGTGAAGGAATTTCCGGTTTTAACTTGAAGGTCCCCTCCAATTATTATTTTTGATTAGTAAATCAGTGAGGCTTCTGTTTCTACTACAAACACCATGAAATTTCGCAACATATATAAAATAATATTTGCTTTTAAAGATTTATAAAATTAAAACTCTACAATATCCGTTTTACTTCAAATTTGTCCATTTTCAGTTCAAAGATATAGATTGTACACCGTTTGTTTGAATGTAAACTAGGTATAGGTATAGTTAATCCAATATACAATATTCGTGCAAAGTTATAGAATAAGGGAAACTAATTACAGAAAGGTTTTAATACTACAAGAATGAAATTACATCTCAAACGAAGGAGTAACATGTATTAATTGTTTATCAAAATAGAATTGGCGACAAATTAGTGTTTCGTACAATTGTTGTACACCGAGTATGAAAACCTTAAAAAGCAATAAAAAAAATATATATACAGAATCGAAATGTAAATTAATGATCCTATACCTTATGATTATATCATGTAATAAACTCATATTTTCCGGAGCCTAGACAGGACATGTGACATCTAGATTCTAGAAGGGTAAATTTGAATTGCATATGTTATAATTAAATTTGAAAACATCACTATAAATCTTGATTAAATACAGTTCATTTTATAAATAAATATTATATGATTATTATCAATAAGGAATTGCATTGTAATAAATAATAAACCAGCGAACGACAGAATCTGTTGTTCAATCTAATATAAAAGTACAAAATCACAATGATATTATAATAATACAAAATTTATCTTAACCATCAAATAGTGATATATTGATAATAATGGAAGTTTAAACCCACGCAAAATGAGCAAAATAAGAGTGTTAACGATTGACAGTTATTTTGAACAGCAGTCAATGTAAACAAACCAGTTGCTTAGGTAACAGAACGTTTGTTCTGAAGCTACCGGGGAAATATTATTGCTCAACGCGTTAGCTCCGCCCCTTTTGAGGGTCACTCGGACTGTGGAGGTCACCCGCTGGAGTATATAAAGCGAGTTGATCCTCGAGGTAAGCATCAAAACTAAACAACCACCAACATGAAGTTCGCAGTAAGTGCTCTGATAATCTTTGATGTAATTGTACCATTCAAATGAATGAGATAATAATAGATTGTTCCTTTGACAGCTCCTAGCCCTCGCTGTCGCCCTCTGTGTGGCTCTTGCCTATGCTGAACCTGAACCAGAGGCCTGGAGAGGTGGATACGGAGTCGGGGGATATGGAGGATACAGAGGAGGATATGGTGGATACAGAGGAGGACATGGAGGAAGAGGTTTTGGAGGAGGATTTTATCGTGGAAAGAGATCTGCTGATCCTGAACCTCAACCTGAACCCGCTGCTTGGGGTGGATACGGTGGATACAGAAGCAATGGTGGATACGGTGGTGGATACAGGAGTTATGGTGGATACAAGGGACATGGAAGCTTCTACGGTTAATGAAAAATTCATCACATCATATTATCTAATAAGACCAATTTCATAATCATATTAACGGTATCGATTGTTCACGAGTTATTAATAATCTAACGTAACTTAATTATGTTCCATTCAAATTTGTAAATTATTTTCATCGTCAAAAATGAAGGAAATAAAATATATATAATTTTCTTCCATTCTTCTAATATGTATATAGAATTTCTAATGAAAAACTTTAGATGAATTATTTTCCTATTCATTCCACTCAATCGAATGGTTCCTAACATTTATAATAATTATTATTGTAAGCACATCTATTATCTTAGCATTTGGTTACCAGTATATATAAACAAATGATAATCATAATTTCTCATATATATGCATATATCATAACATCTAAATAAGATGTCAATAATTATATGTATACTAAATGTATTGTACATATATAGGAATCTTATGTGAATAAAATGAATTATATAAATCACATAAATAAACCTTATTTTTCCTTCTGTTTTATCATAAATGATAATTAAAAAATACTGAATTATAAATTGAGGTAAATTTAATACATTAAAATCTTTTGAGTTGTCCTTAATTTGTTATAATCTGAATCATCTGCATTGGTGCATAAATATTCCTGCACAGGTAAAATGAACGTCAAGATTTAAGTTTTAAAAGACCTTATTTATAATTACTAACTGTTTGTTGGAAAGAATTGTCCTCACTGAATAAATAATACAAATAAATATTGTGTTCATCTAAAAAAAATTCTCCATATCTGCAGGTGTTCATTTCTCAGTTAATCAACAGGTAATTCTTTCCAAATAATATCAGCCAATCACAATGTTCATACTCTGAATGACGTCACAGTTACCTAATTATTTGGTCACTATGTTGGGGAAAATAACTCATAAATATCGAAAGGGAAACAATTAATCAATAGGTCTTCCGTTAATGTAATTCGAATTATTTTAAAAAAGAATATGCGTGTAATAACAATATTATATACTTGATAAATAGTTTTTAACTTTCAATTATTTAATTTAATGTCACAAAAATAACGCTCATTTTGATTATCATTTCACATTTAATATTATAGTATATTTCAGTGTTCAGATGTAAATCTGTCAGATTAGCAATTTTCATGCAATAAACATGAATTGCAATCTGTTTATATAACTAATAAGAGCAATTATCACTCTTGGTATAAATGACACACATTTATTATATAATGATAAGACGAGATTTATTAATTGGTTTCTTTATTAACACCCTAAGCCAATGAAATAAAATACAATGAAATAAAATACAATGAAATAAAATACAATGAAATAAAATACCTCCTCTTTTATATATAGATTAACCAACAATCTACAATAATATAGATATTAAATATTTGTAATCCGAGTTAGAAGAAACTTTCTCACCGCCAATATATCTAAAAACACAAACGTTTCAAGTAATAACAAACGTTACAAGTAATAACAATCGTTACAAGTAATATTAAACGTTACAAGTAATAACTAACATTACAAGTAATGACAAACGTTACAAGTAATAACAAACGATACCAGTAATATTAAACGTTACAAGTAATGACAAACGTTTCAAGTATTAGCAAACGTCACAAGTAATAACAAACGTTACAAGTAATAACAAAAGTTACAAGTAATATTGAACGTTACAATAAAAACTATCGTTACAAGTAATGACAAACATTACAAGTAATGACAAACATTACAAGTAATGACAAACGTTACAAGTAATAACAAACGATACAAGTAATATTAAACGTTACAAGTAATAACAATCGTTACAGTAATAACAAACGTTACAAGAAATAACAAACGTTACAAGTAATAACAAACGATACAAGTAATATTAAACGTTACAAGTAATAACAATCGTTACAGTAATAACAAACGTTACAAGCAATAACAAACGTTTTTACAGTTGAATGACCTTCGTTAAAGTTTTGAGTGAGTCTACGGATATTTCACATTAGGGACTTAAACCTGAATAGAGCAAGCGTTTCATTCATTCTTTACGTACAGTGAAGTTATACGGAGTGAAGAGATTATTTTACTGCTTCAATATTTCAAATCTCATTTTACATTTGCATTGATCTATCGGTACGTTAATTCTTATGTATATTAATTATCTATACTGATCCCTAGAAATCGAACCATAATACAGATTTTCCATGATTTTGTAAATATTATAAATAATATTTTGTTTTGCAATTACCCTCAATTTGAAATAATTGTAAAAAATCAAGATGTTTGAGAAGGAATATAATAAGCTTATTGAGTTTTTTATATTACTTTTCAAGCTTATTCACCTTTTTATATTCATAATTATAATTCATAATTTAATTTTAACAATACTATATTAATTTTGCATGTAATTCTTATCTAAGCTTTTTATCAGTATAATTGTTCGAAGTGTTATCCCTTATAATTATATCTTTTAAAATATAGTACTTATAATTAAAATATTGGTAAAATCAGTTAACAATTCTGTGCCTTCGTACATTTCGACAATTAATAATTTATTAAATTGGTGGAATTTTCCCCTGAGTAATTTACCCAGAACCGGTAATTTAACTGGCTAGCATCGACTCTGTCACTCGGAAGTCCCGCAAATCATTGAGGTGATTCCCAGTTAACACAAACAGGTTCTTCCAATTTTTTTAAATTAGTAAATCAGTGAGGCTTCTGTTTTTTCTTCTCATTTTGCTGCAAATCGCAATAAATTTGGTAAGATACATTTAAGGTTCTAGGTAAATGCAATAATAAATATCCGTGTCATGTTATAAAATAGGAGAAAGTATAATTATAAAAAGGTTTTTATACTTCAATATTTACACTTCAATAAATAATTTACATCTTAAACGAAGGGATAATATAAAAAATAGAATTGGAGATCAAATCAAAGAGTGTACAATCTTTTTCTTCAGCGACATATTAGTTTTTCGTACAATTGTTGTTCACCGAGTATGAAAACCTTAAAAAACATATACAAATATAATACACTGAATCGAATTTCATGAAGAATGTAGATTAATGATCTATAATATTATTTATTAAACCCATATTTTTCCAGAGCCTGGAGAGGACCTTCAACATCTAGATTCTAGAAAGCTAATTTTAATTGCATGATGTTACAATAAAATTCTAAAAAGACACTATAAATTTAGTAATAATTATTCTGATTAATTAAATCTGGATCAAATACAGTATGATTTTATATAGTCACTATTCATATGATTATTACCATCAAGGAATAGTATCATAATAAAATAATAAATAATAAATCATGGAACTTTAGAAGCTTTTTATTTCGTTAAATCATAATTGAAAAATATTGAAATAACACAATATATAGTTTCTTTAATACACGAAGTAGTGACATGTTGATAATAATGGAAGTAGTACAGGGTGGGGCGTAAGTTTGGAAGCAAATGAAAGTGCATATTATAATCCAACGAAAAATATATTTAATAATTTACAGTTATGTATTATTACATAAGGGTTTTAAGAATTCAAAAATCATAAATTTATTCAATATGTCCCCCCTTGTTTTTAATAACAGCCTCAAATCTCCTCCGAACTCCTCCTACTGCGGCACGCAACTGTTCTTGTGAAATTTCCTTCCAAAATCTCTGGAGCGAACGCTTTAAATCATCCACACTGCGATGGAATTTACCACAGGCCTTTGATTCAAGAATGGACCATACCGAAAAGTCCATAGGATTAACATCTGGGGAGCAGGGAGGCCACATTTCTTTGGACCAAAACCGTGGAAGATGGTCATGGCACCAGTTTTGATTGATATTTGCAGTATGTGAAGTCACGCCGTCTTGCTGAAATGTCCATAGAGTGTCATTACCGAAGTGATCCTTAGTTGACTCCAACATTGGCGTCAAAATATTCTCAATATAACATTTAGCATTGCTTTTGGCGCCCTGTTCCACAAAAATTAAAGGAGATCTCCAAGTTTCTGAAACGGCGGCCCAGACCATTACTGAAGCAGGTTTCATGGTTCTGTGGACAGTTTTTTGGTTGTATGGGATGTCATTTGCACTTTTACCAATTATTCTGTCATTCCTCCCGTTGTGAGCCATTTCCACTGTGAAATTTTTTTTCGTCAGACCAAACAATTTCACCAGCCGTGTCAGACTTCAATTCTCTCAGAAGTGCTTTGCTTCTCTCCAATCTCTTTTTCTTTACAGCTTCTGACAGAGTCTGTCTCTTTTGGAGGGTGAAAGAGGACATCTTTAGGTCTTCTTTGACAACTCTTCTCATTGCTCTGGGACTCACATTAGCTGTTTATGCTAACAATCGTATTGACCTTTTCAGGTTCCTCCTGATCTTCTCTCGGGCACATTTTATCAGTTGTTTGGTGCGTTGTGAGCGTGGTCTACCACTTCTTGGACGATCAGTCAAGTCTCCTCTCTCATTAAAACGCTTCACACACTTCCAAACAGTCCATCTCGCTATTGAGAGAGTCTTTGAAATGACGGAATCTGACTTCCCGGCACGGTGTAGAGAAATAATGGCTTCTCTTTTTTCTGACATTTTTGAATTGACTAAATTTTTGTAAAAAATAACACTGCCACGTCATAATGTAGTGTCTCTACTATAGTTCAAACCATATCACCTATTTAGGAACTTATTTTTAAGAATTATATTAATGTTTGAAAAATTGCTTCCAAACTTACGCCCCACCCGTATAAACCCACGCAAGACAATATTGTTAACAATTGACATTTATTTTTAACAACAGTCAATGTAAACAAACCAGTAGCCAAAACAACAGAACGTTTGTTCTGAAGTTACCGGGGAAATATTAATGCTCAACGCGTTAGCTCCGCCCCTTTTGAGGGTCACTCGGACAGTGGAGGTCACCCGCTGGAGTATATAAAGCGAGTTGAGCCTCGAGGTAAGCATCAAAACTAAACAACCACCAACATGAAGTTCACAGTAAGTGCTCTGATAATCTTTGATATAATTGTACCATTCAAATGAATGAGATAATAATAGATTGTTCCTTTGACAGCTCCTAGCCCTCGCTGTCACCCTCTGTGTGGCTCTTGCCTATGCTGAACCTGAACCAGAGGCCTGGAGAGGTGGATACGGAGTCGGGGGATACGGTGGATACACAGGAGGGTTTGGTGGATACAGAGGAGGACATGGAGGAAGAGGTTTCGGAGGAGGATTTTATCGTGGAAAGAGATCTGCTGATCCAGAACCTCAACCTGAACCCGCTGCTTGGGGTGGGTACGGTGGATACAGAAGCTATGGTGGATACGGTGGTGGATACAGAAGTTACGGTGGATACAAGGGACATGGAAGCTTCTACGGTTGAAAATGAAATAACTTCAAAATCAAATTAATCGCAAAAAATGGCAAATTATTTATAAGTTTGTTTACCTATAAATTTACCTGTGATATCATGTTAATTATTTTTTAATAAAAGATATCATTAAAGAACAAAATCGAATAATTATGTTTTTTATTTTCTCAATATATTAGCTAAAAAAATTAAATTTATCAAATTCATATTTGCCTGACATAATCAGTTACATATAATATCTTATCTTAAAAATGAGTACAACAAATAATGGCAATTTTTTCACTTTATTTATATTATACCATTGTTGTTGTAAGGTGCTATCAAGTTAAATTGAAGTTAAATTATAGAATAAAAGATATTTAATTATAGTTTGCATGATTACCAAATATAAATAAATGAATTTCAGCATTCGGTAAATTCACTAATCTTATCAATCTCATATTTGAACCTGTCCAAACTTTCACAAAAGCACTTATTGTGTTAATATTAAAGAAAAAAATGATTAAAAATTATCCCTTTATTTCAAATATCTTAAATTCTAAACCAGCACATATGCAAAAGTTATTATTCTTTCCCAAACAGAACAATTAACGATTCTATTTTATTTCGTTGGCATAGGTCTAAATCTTGAGCACAAGAGTTAAAGATAAATTAATAATCCCTGGACCTATAATTATGGACATGTGTGTCCTTTGTACCAAGAGCTTTAAGTGTTGAATCATGAAAATGTGTCCAAATCAATGCCTCTTTCTATCAAATTAACACTCTGCCTATCTGAAATTCGTAACATTTTACTAGAAACAAAATTGTAATATTCCGGGTAACCTACAAGACAGTGTACCCAACTTTAAATTCGTATATTTCAACAACTATTGAATGTACAGTTTTCATTTAAGTATATAACTTTGTTTGCTGAGCCCTTCTTCATCCACAGTTATATTTTCATGAATTTTTATTCAATTTTATGAATATAACAACGAATTAATTGATTGGAGGTGCAAATGTTCAGAAAACGGACAATGAAGTAAGTTCAGCATTAAAAATATATTTATTAGACAAAATCTCCATTAATAAAAACAGTTTTATTTTTAGGTTTTAAGATTATTCATATAACTATTCCTTTTATAAATAATTTGGTAGATTGTAAATAATTTATAAAAGGAATAGTTATATGAATATTCTTAAAAGGAATAGTTAAATGAATATTCTTAAAAGGACTAGTTAAATGAATATTCTTAAAAGGACTAGTTAAATGAATATTTTTAAAAGGACTAGTTAAATGAATATTCTTATAAGGACTAGTTAAATGAATATTCTTAAAAGGAATAGTTAAATGAATATTCTTAAAAGGAATAGTTAAATGAATATTCTTAAAAGGACTAGTTAAATGAATATTCTTATAAGGACTAGTTAAATGAATATTCTTATAAGGACTAGTTAAATGAATATTCTTAAAAGGAATAGTTAAATGAATATTCTTAAAAGGAATAGTTAAATGAATATTCTTAAAAGGAATAGTTAAATGAATATTCTTAAAAGGACTAGTTAAATGAATATTCTTATAAGGACTAGTTAAATGAATATTCTTATAAGGACTAGTTAAATGAATATTCTTAAAAGGAATAGTTAAATGAATATTCTTAAAAGGAATAGTTAAATGAATATTCTTAAAAGGACTAGTTAAATGAATATTCTTATAAGGACTAGTTAAATGAATATTCTTATAAGGACTAGTTAAATGAATATTCTTAAAAGGACTAGTTAAATGAATATTCTTAAAAGGAATAGTTAAATGAATATTCTTAAAAGGAATAGTTAAATGAATATTCTTAAAAGGACTAGTTAAATGAATATTCTTATAAGGACTAGTTAAATGAATATTCTTAAAAGGACTAGTTAAATGAATATTCTTAAAAGGACTAGTTAAATGAATATTCTTAAAAGGACTAGTTAAATGAATATTCTTAAAAGGACTAGTTAAATGAATATTCTTATAAGGACTAGTTAAATGAATATTCTTAAAAGGACTAGTTAAATGAATATTCTTAAAAGGACTAGTTAAATGAATATTCTTAAAAGGACTAGTTAAATGAATATTCTTAAAAGGACTAGTTAAATGAATATTCTTAAAAGGACTAGTTAAATGAATATTCTTAAAAGGACTAGTGAAATGAATATTCTTATAAGGACTAGTTAAATGAATATTCTTATAAGGACTAGTTAAATGAATATTCTTATAAGGACTAGTTAAATGAATATTCTTAAAAGGAATAGTTAGATGAATATTCTTAAAAGGACTAGTTAAATGAATATTCTTAAAAGGACTAGTTAAATGAATATTCTTAAAAGGACTAGTTAAATGAATATTCTTAAAAGGAATAGTTAAATGAATATTCTTAAAAGGAATAGTTAAATGAATATTCTTAAAAGGACTAGTTAAATGAATATTCTTAAAAGGACTAGTTAAATGAATATTCTTAAAACCTAGAAATAAATCTGTGCTTATAGACTGATTGAGCCGGAATTTCAAGGGGACAATTCTGTACCATTCACTAAAATTTCCGAACCTGGTAAATAACGATTTAAAAAAAGTTAAAAAGCCTATTTTCGATACACCAACTTAATATGGATTGCAATACTCATCTTTCCAGTGATAAATTTCAATGATATTCAGAGGATAAAATAAGCGCTATTTTTATAACATACATGAAATTAGAGCAAATAATCTAAATTTTAATTTTCAAACCCTCGTAGTAGCCTAACCTCTTACTAGATAAAACTTGCATTAGATAATTAGACCAATATATTTTTGAAACTGTACTGGAAAAAAACTTTTATTATACACAAAACAATTTTTGTTACCCGTTAGTTATAATTAGTGTAATTAGTGTAAATATTGCTAAGATTGTTAATTATGATGCTAAGTTTGACATAAATCTTTTTTTTGAATAATGTATTATATATATTATTCGCCATTCATAAGTAACAATTAAATATTTTGTTCATGGTTGAGTCTGTCTAAAAAAATGAGTTGGAATTATACAGAAAACGAGTTACAGGGATGACTGTGCTAATTTCTTTGAGGGGCAGCTGAATTGAAAATAATAATAATTAAATGCACATTCTTGTTTATAATTTTTTGTAATTGATGTGAAAAGAATTAACGCATATCCAATTGATTTATTATATTCCTTGCTATATGGATATTTTCACGAACATATCATGAGCAATTAGTGATCCTAATAATTAGGTAATTGTGACGTCATTCAGGGTGTGAACAATCTGATTGGCTGTTATTATTTGGAAAGAATTACCCGTTGTTCATTGTTTATTGTAATGCTCGAAAAATAATATTTGAAAAATTTAAGCTAATATAATGCTATTAAAAAGAGAGCAGCCCCTTGAAGCTAGTGCTTTGGGACAATTTCACAAAATTAAAATAAATATAAATTATCTACCTACAGTACAAGAATAAATTTTATTAAAAAATAGGAAATTTGAAAAGATGGTAACCTTGTTAAAAAGTTAGAGTAATTCTCTACTATAGTTTTCTATAACATTTTCTCTATAGCGTTTCTTAAATTAAATATTAGACACAGGTGAGGTTAGGTTTTTTGGCAATTTATTCAAATTTAAAATGCCTGGTATGGTAATAATGAGTAGAAATTGAACTGGTAAAATATTTAAAATCAAAGTAAATTTTGAAGCAAAAAGTTTTTTTCCTCTATTTAAAAATAAATACTGTTTCATTATAATTTAGAATAAAATACAGGGAAAAACACGAATATTATATTTGATATACATAGTTTACTATCATTTTCTGAAAAATTAACAATAATGTACAATATGTAAAATAAATTTAGTGAACATATAATAATTACCCTCATCTCATATGATTTAGATATCACAGGATTGAGCACTTTGGATCTATATAATAAGCATTTCTTTTTCATATAAATATCAGTCTGGTAAACAAATAATAAAGTAATAATTATGCAAACAATAATATTTATTCTAAATGTTGAGGAACCTTTCTATTGAGTGAAATGAATAGGAAAATAATTCATCTAAAGTTTTTCATTGAAAATTCAATAATTTTGAAGAATAAAAGAGAACACTATAGATTTTGCATTTATTTTTAATTCTAATTTTGGTGCGATGAGATAAATTTACAAAATTGAATGGTATATAATTAAGTTACATTGGATTATTAATAACTCGTGAAGAATAAATACCGTCAATATGATAATGAAATTGGACTTTTTAAATAATTGAATGTGATGATTTTTTCATTAACCGTAGAAGCTTCCATGTCCCTTGTATCCACCATAACTCCTGTATCCACCTCCGTATCCACCATAGCTTCTGTATCCACCGTATCCACCCCAAGCAGCGGGTTCAGGTTGAGGTTCAGGATCAGCAGATCTCTTTCCACGATAAAATCCTCCTCCGAAACCTCTTCCTCCATGTCCTCCTCTGTATCCACCATATCCTCCTCTGTATCCACCGTATCCCCCGACTCCGTATCCACCTCTCCAGGCCTCTGGTTCAGGTTCAGCATAGGCAAGAGCCACACAGAGGGCGACAGCGAGGGCTAGGAGCTGTCAAAGGAACAATCTATTATTATCTCATCCATTTGAATGGTACAATTATATCAAAGATTATCAGAGCACTTACCGTGAACTTCATGTTGGTGGTTGTTTAGTTTTGATGCTTACCTCGAAGATCAACTCGCTTTATATACTCCAGCGGGTGACCTCCACGGACCGAGTGACACTCGAAAGGGGCGGAGCTAACGCTTTGAGCAACAAGATTTTCCCGGTAACTTCAGAGCGGACGTTCTGTTACCTAAGCAACTGGTTTGTTTACATTGTTTAACGTTTCTTTGAATTCTGTACCTAATGTTGATAAACATTTTCTAATAGACTGTTCCTAACAAAAAAATTATTCCTGATTTTTGTCTCAACTGCATATCTTAATTCATATACAATGGTGATCTGATTATAATATCATTATTGTGTAGAGTGCTGTACTTAACCAACACGAGATGTTGATATAACCAACATAAGTAGTTGATATAACCAACACGAGTAGTTGATATAACCTACACGAGTAGTTGGTATAATCTACACGAGTAGTTGGTATAACCTACACAAGTAGTTGGTATAACCTACACGAGTAGTTGGTATAACCTACACGAGTAGTTGGTATAACCTACACGAGTAATTAGTATAACCTACACGAGTAGTTGGTATAACCTACACAAGCAGTTGGTATAACCTAGACGAGTAGTTGGTATAACCTATACACGAGTAGTTGGTATAACACATAGGAGTGATTGGAGAAACATACACAAGTAGTTGATGTAACCTTGTTCTGTAGTTGTTTTAACTATTACATATAATTGGTTCAACCATCACGAGTAGTTTTGACTATCACAGGTAGTTGCTGTGACCATCGGGAATAAAAAATAATCAACTCACATATGTGTTGTTTTAACCAACGTCAATTTAACTCATTTTAAATAGTACCTGCAACTCACCACGTAGGTAGGCGCACAGATACACCATAAAATTTAGTCAAAACAAATCAAACATGATTTGATTCAACTAATCCTTTCTCTGTGTGTAGTGAACTAGTCTCTGTTGCTAGACTAGTGATAGAGTTTAGGGGTCTAGTTTAGTATTGTCAATGTGTGTGTACTTGTGCAATATTGTAGAAAATGACCTTTTTACTGAGCATTATAAGTTACAGAGTTATCCTGCTAAATATTCATGAATAAAGTGGAAAATTGATAAGAAAAAATATGGAAATGTTTTATGTAAAATTACCTTGGAGAGAAAATGCATCCATTAATAATGCAAGTATAATTTTAGAATTGATATTTTTAACATTTTGTAAGCAATGATGAGTAATATTGAAATACTTTCTAGGAACAATTATTTGAGTAACCCAATTTGATGATATCTATTCAAGGGAACGTTTGCGATATTCAAATTAACAGCAGTGGTAAAACAAGAAACCTCGTTAAACAACTAAACATGTGGATAATATTACATTTAATTTCATGAAAGAAATCCAATTGCCTGATAAACTTTAATTATCTAATCTCATAATTAAATTATTAGAAACAAAATTCCAATTTTATAAAGCTGTGAAAAACCTTACATTTTTTAATTATTATACATAAGATAAATTCATAAAAACACATTAGGGCATAATGATCCATTCCTTCCCATCGCTACTAAATACAAGCAAGTATCTCTTTCTAGAAAGATCCTTAATTATTGTAGCAATTTTATGATAAAATTCATAAAATCTATATTATTAGTACATTTAATATATTCACATTGTTTTGATTCTCTAAAGCTATAACATTTTCTTTCAAAATTTATGACATTTGCAATATAGTGTTACAGTTTGAAGACATCAGAATCTATATTTATTTATGAACAGAACACCTATAATGCAACTTAAAGGCTTTTTCTGAATTTATATTTTAAAAATATTTCTTTTCATAAATAGATTTTGTTTTCACATATTTGTACAATTAGCTTTATAAGTTATTTAATTTTATGTATAGAGTCACTATATAGACTAGGTTGGAGTATTGAGAATAAAAATTCTAATTATTGTCCACTGACTAGGTTAATATGAAAAAATAATTAAAATAGATAATTAGATATGTTACTTGGAAACCGATTATATATATTATAAGGAGATAGACAATGATGGCAATTAAAAGTTATGGAGTATTTTATTTAAATTGGTAATAATCTGATATATTTAAGTTTTTTTTTTTTTCTTTATAATTAAGGTAGTTTAACTGAGATACATCGATTGTATTATATGGAAGTACCAGAAATCAGTGAGGTAGATTTAGGTTTTAACACTTGTAATGCTAAATTGAAGTTGCAGTATGTTATAAATTCTTAAAAGTAACCATATACGTAATTATTCTGATTACAAATGATTCGAATACTGTTGGTTTATAATTGTAATCACATAATTAATACCAACAAGGAATAGTATCTGCGTGAGGAGATTGTAATTGAGGGAACTAAAACTTGTTTTGTCTCTTTTATATATGGTCGGAATATTCCAAAAAAGTGAAAACCGAATACCAGAAAAATCTGAAAAACAGAAATATTTGAGAAACAAAAAATACGAAAATAAAAAATTCGGAAACAAAAAATACGGAAACAAAATTCCATAACTGAAAAATTCAGAAATCCCGACAATCCAGATAGACAGAATAGCTGAAATATTTGAAAATCACAAAAATACAAAAATCCTGAAAAAAAAGAAAAATTGCAAAACAGAAAACTGGATAAACAAAAAGTTTGGAGGGAACAAAAGTTTGGGAAACAAAAATTACAGAAAAATCAAATAATTGAAAAATCCAGAAATGCGGAAAACGAAAAAAAGAACAAAATTCGGAAACCTAAAATACAGAAAATTCCGAAAAGGCAAAAAAAAAAAAAAATCAGTAAAGGCAAAAAAATATCGGTTAATAGAAAAAATATAGACCGTTAGTCTTGACGGGTAGTACACTAGTAATACATTTAACAACTTTAATTATTCATACAATATTTAAATATTGACGTTCAGTATAGAATAATTATTAAGTGTTATAATTTCTCTTAAACACAAAATAGTGATGTTGATAATAATGAAAGAATAAACACACAAAATACAAGATTGTCAACAACTGACAGTTATCTTTAACAACAGAATAAAACCAGTTGCCTAAGTAACAGAACGTTTGCACTGAAGTTACCGGGGAATTATTATTACTCAACGCGTTAGCTCCGCCCCCTTTGAGGGTCACTCGGACTGTGGAGGTCACCCGCTGGAGTATATAAAGCGAGTTGATCCTCGAGGTAAGCATCAAAACTAAACAACCACCAACATGAAGTTCACAGTAAGTGCTCTGATAATCTTTGATATAATTGTACCATTAAAATGAATGAGATAATAATAGATTGTTCCTTTGACAGCTCCTAGCCCTCGCTGTCGCCCTCTGTGTGGCTCTTGCCTATGCTGAACCTGAACCACAGCCATGGAGAGGTGGATACGGAGTCGGGGGAT
This sequence comes from Caprella mutica, assembly GCA_947561585.1. Lineage (NCBI taxonomy): Eukaryota > Metazoa > Arthropoda > Malacostraca > Amphipoda > Caprellidae > Caprella > Caprella mutica. The sequence continues at coordinate 42,070 of CANNZV010004722.1, forward strand.
ACGGTGGATACAGAGGAGGATATGGTGGATACAGAGGAGGACATGGAGGAAGAGGTTTCGGAGGAGGATTTTATCGTGGAAAGAGATCTGCTGATCCTGAACCTCAACCTGAACCCGCTGCTTGGGGTGGATACGGTGGATACAGAAGCTATGGTGGATACAGTGGACATGGGAGTGGATACAGGAGCAATGGTGGTTTTTCAGGATATGGAAATTACTACGGTTGAGAAAAGCTATTGGAATTTCAAACAATCACCAAATGAAACCATTATTTATTTCAAATATGCAGGCATTATTTATAGTAATTAATTCACTTTTTATTTCTATTTCCAACAAGGTAATCATTATATGATATGGAGATTTGATGTAATTTATAAATATTAGAAAAAAAGACACAATGATTACTGAAATTGTATGTGCATATTGTCATATTTGTTATTCTAATTATTTACCAGTTTAAAAATTTGATCTCAACCTCCTTGGTAGCAATGTTTCTTGGGCCAACATTGTGACAACATTGGCGATATTAGGACAATATTGGCCCGAAAATCATTTATACCTTGACTTATATATCTATCAAAATTATAGATAATATAGTAGATATATAGTAGAGATATAGTATATTAGAGATATAGTTTCGGACAGAATTTCACATTTTATTTTCAAGAATTTTCTTAAATCTCGAATATATCGAATCTGCAGTATAAACTTTATGGTGCATTCAATAATGCATTTTATCTAAAATTAATTAATAATTTGATAAATAAATTCTATATACCCTCAAAATATTTTTTTTACCTCTTATTTTGATTTTTATCATATATTTAAGTAAATTAAGATAAATACAAGATAGTTTAATCAAAATGAAAAACACAATTCAATACTAACAAACTTATGGAGAAAATTAATAATTGTTCTATTATCTAATTAATTAATTATGATGTTCATGAATTAACGCACCGATAATTCAATGAAAATGAATTTATAAATTACACCAATTCACTCCAATAGAACTTCCCTGCATGTACCTACAGAATGGATGGAACGTTTGCTCTATTCAATTTTAGGTCCCTTATGTAAATTATCCGCAGACTCATGCGAGCTTTAGCGAAGGTCATTCAACTGAAAGAACGTTAGTTTTCATTTAAGAGAAGAACGTTACTTTTCATTTAAGAGAAGAACGTTACTTTTCATTTAAGAGAAGAACGTTACTTTTCATTTAAGAGAAGAACGTTTGTTTTCATTGTAGATATATTATATACAATGAATTAAATGTTCGTTATCATTGTCTATGATGACCCAACTGAAATATTTTATGAAGAAATAAAGTTTCGTTTATTGCAGATTAAAAAAAGTGAATATTTATTGCAGACTGTCGGTTAAATGAACGTAAACAACACTCCATTAATCAAAGTTTTTTTGTATAACTATATACTATATGGCACAGTTATGGAATTTTCAGGTTTGTTAATATACATTCAATTCATATTAATAATATAAATATATATTTTACACATAATAAGCATTTAGTGTAGAATATCATATCATATGTACCATATACATTTATAGTGTATAAAATATATCCAGTTTGTAAAATATATACAGTGTATATTAAAAATTCAGTGTAAGATATACTGTACAATTAATATACATTCAATGTATAATTTACATTTAGTGTACAATATATACTAAGTGTATGCTATACATTAAGTGTTTGATATACATTTAGTTTATGATATACATTTAGTCTATGATATATATTGAGTGTATAATATAAGTACATCTATAGTGCATAATATACATTTGTGTATTATATATCAGGATTTTATTAGTGAACTTCAGAATGGCTCATTTTTAGTAAAGTTATGATATTTAATGCAAGATTCACAAAAGCATTCCCTATATATTCTAATAAAGTTGAGCTAGAATATACAAATAATTATAATAATTGTATCTCATTTTTAATCGAAAATCTCTAATTTTGTTTATTACTCTTTACCAGATTCAATTTCAACATGACTTCATATTGTCAATATTTTACAAAAGGAATAGTTATTTGAATGCTCTTAAAACCTGAAAATAAATCTGTTTTATTAACTGAGTTGTTGTCTAATGAATATATTTTTAATATTTGAACTTACTTCATTGTCCGTTTGTTGACAATTTCTGCAAAGCCATTTTCACCACCCATCAATATAAAATCGTTATAATGTTCACAAAATGGTACTTAAAAGAGCACTTTACCTTCAATAGTTGGGTTCAGACTCTATATTATGTAAATTTTAACTTAACATCAAAGGCCAAAAACTTATTCATTTTCAAAAATAATTTTACTAAAAATAAATATTTAGTGAATTAAAAATTATAAGTTGCTGTCAAACTGAATATTTTTTTCAAACATATATCGTAACTATAGTTACTTGCTTCTTTTTATTATACGACCAAGAAGAAATTCCAATACAGGTTATAGAACTGATTGTTCGTAATTATAGTATGGTCTTAATAATCAGTTTTTTATATATTTATAATTACCTTTAAATTCTAAACTTCGAGAAATAAATTCAAAGAAAGGTGAAATAAAATAAATGTCTACATACAAAACTTTAATTCATTATATTTATTATTAGATTTTATGAGTAATTTAGATATAAGAGAAGTCGAAAATTGATCATTCAGAAATAAGAAATCTAAAATCACAAAGATAAGATCATAATCAACAATCAACTTATAGAATGGAAGATTTTGAAAATTCAAATGTCATACATATATACATATATGTGTAGTTAACGAATCTTACAATGTAGGTATATTTCCAGCCAATCTTAAGATAGCCTCAATGATCCCTATCTATATAAAACGATGTCAAATCGCATGTCTAATTTCCTAACCAATTTCAATATTGTAGCTCCATGTCAGTTTGGTTCTCAAAGAGGAAAATATACTTTTGATGAGGTTGCATGGTACTCTACCTGACTGAATTTGTAGTAAATTAAATGCAAGAGAGCAAGGATTCATAAATCTAAGCAAGGCCTACGACATTGTAGACCACACAATATTAATTTCGAAACTTTACCAGTATGAATTTCGAGGTATAGCTCTAGGTCTACTTCCAATATACTGCTTCCATTCAATATTGATAAATTAATTGATATTAATAAATAATTAAATTAATTTTAATAATTATTAATTTAATTAATTTTGATTGATTGATATTAATAAGTAAATTGACATTTATTAATTAACTCACATTGATAGTTAAATTAATATTAATCAATTAATTAATACTAATAAATAAAATATCATGATTAAATTAATTAACATTAGCAAATTAATGAATACTAATGAATTAATGGTACTTTCCTGCTATCTACCCGCACCTTCTATTTAAAACATATATATTTTTTCCATGCGTATCGTGAATACAGATTTTAATTAATCAAATATATTAAAGAGCATAAATTTATTAACCATACATTATTATTAACCAAATTTCGTAATTTAAAATAATAATAATATTGAAACAAGAAATTGCGGGGAGGTAACAGGAAAGTACCCGTGAATGTATTTCCTACCATTTGTCTTGGTAAAATGAAAATAATGTTTTTTAACTCCTAGAGTGAAATATATATTTAGTTATGATGTTTTGGTTTCAAACATTAAGTTAAACTCAGTTTTTAATATATTTACAATCAAACATGGGTTTCAATCTTCCCTTTTGCTACTGTCTATTTCATATAGAGCAATTGTAACCGAGTCCGATTTCTTCAGACTCTTATCATATTAACGTGATAATTTGAAAACCACTTCTACTGTAATAATAAAGTAATCACTACTTCATTGAATCTGCTATATTTAATATCTGTGGACTCAATTGTCAGGGGGATCAATTGTCTTGGAGGCTAAATTGTCTTGGGGCTCAATTTTTGTCTTGGGCTTATTTGTCTTTGGCTCAATTGACGGGGCTAAATTGTCTTGGACCCAACTATCGGAGATGACTGCTGCAGTCATCTACATTATTTGAATTATTTATTTTTTGTATAATTTATACTTCAATTTTAATGCAATCAAATTCTCATCAATTAAAGTAAGGAAATTTTACACGAGACATTCAGTTTTAACCATAATGTATCAGTACCCACATCCAATCAGAATATTTTTTAGAATTGAACGCAATAATCATGTTCTCACACTTATCTTGTGACATCATGTATTAGACAATATTTAAGCCATAATTTGTTCAGGTTTACTGAGATTTGAAGGTACTTTTACCTATCTTAGCAAGTTTGCATTAAATACTGATGGAACTAGGGTTCCATTCCGGGATAAAAATCGTGTTCATCCCGGGAAATCCCGGGATAAATTTTGTGCACTAAAATAGTATAGTAATATACATATGTTCTGATTTGGAAGATTGTTTTTATTGTTCTAACCACGAAGGGCTCTGTGAATGGCATGTAGGGAACAAGTGAGGTTAGGTACCTCAAAGAAAGTTTATGTGAACCACCTAATATTGTAGCAATTAATTACCAATTATTTTAACGTCAAATAATCGTTACAATATACTTCTAATTTAATCTCTATTCTTCCATTGCACCTAAATAAATTGTTCAATTTGAAATTTCTTCGATAATATATTTTATTGGTGGTCTGAACACCTTTAAAGGTAAGTTCATTTTCGATAATACAGTATAACAAAATGTATGTTCATAGATATTAACATTTGAATTTATTATTTCAAATCATTAGTATTAAATTTATAATTTACCAATATAATCATAAATATTTACAATCCATGGAGAGTATTCCAACAATGAAAATCCACACTGGGAAAATTCCTCCAGAGAAAATAACTAGAACCAATATTATCATTGTAAAAACTGCAAATGTAATTTTGATATGTATTCGGAATACTAGAGAAATTTGTAGTAACAATTCGATTCGAGTTGTTATAGTTATTCTACTCATTAACCATACTATTTGCTTAACTTCAGTTTTCGGAAATAACTTAATGTATTTGAAAGATTATAAATAACTAATCAATATATTTTTGTTACCGATGTGAAGAGAAAAATTTTCCAATTACCAGATTGATAAAAATTAGGAGTGCTTCGTGGCTAAATTATAATTTAAAATATTTTAATTCTTGTCATTATCGTTTATTTCCACTTCAATTTACTAAATAATGTTAATAACTTATCAGGAAGTTTATACCATCTCTGTGAATCTCATTTATTTTGAAACAATTAAAATACTGGAAAATAATTATATATATATTCAAAAAATAGGTAAAAATGGACCGGGATCCCGGGAGAGAAACCCTAGATGGAACACTTCATTATCAAGTTTTGTGGTTCAGGCTCCTCCTCCACCGAACAATTTATATCCCAGGCAAGAAAGAATTATTCTTGGGATATTCCATTAATGTCCTAGGAAGAAATCTTTAATTATGAAAGAGAAAATCCTTCATGTCTGGGATATTTCCATGGTATCCTACATATCCCAGGATTAAATTTTTAAATGATATTAAACATAAATTAACAATAATTCTGTATGTAAGATTAAAAAGAGCACAAATTACTCTCTACTCGATAATATTACTGAAATTTCTTATTGGCTGTAAAATAAACGTACGTCACGGATTGAAATGCATTATCGTATACACTATCGAAAGTTAAAATTATTGTCAATACTCTGTATCGGAATTGTGTATTATACATTTTAACCGATATTCTTCATTGATAAATCAGCTTAAAATCATACTCTTCAATATTCTTTTGTATCTAAAAGATAATTATATTAGTTTTATAAAGCGATTAAATATAAGTTGGAAGGTGATGTTGTCGAGTCCCGGGACCAGGGTGACTTAGCACATATGAAGCTAATTTCTATCGTTATTATTGAATTATATCCCGAATGCAATCAATATTATCAAGGCGAGTGGTTACAAAATCAATAAAAGTAGGGTTGTAACTATAGGTTCAAACAATCATTGTCTGATGTATTAAAAATGGATGTTTATGATCATAATCGATTCTTCTGACATTTGTCCGAATAATTGATTTGACATTTTTAGGAAATTGAATCATCGGAAAGCTGTCCGAAAGAACGATTATCGTAATTTTGAATCGAATTTTCAGACAAGCAATTATAAACAAGCATTCTTTATTTTTGGAAATGTTTTATCCCACAATATGGCAACATTCCTGATGGCAACACTCCTGCTAGATTCAAATAATAACAAAATTGACCATTTTTCACAATCAGTCTAATCGTGTCACAAATATTCTAAGGATTGCTTCAGAATTCCTTCACACTGTTAAAAAAACACAACACTACCTGACTGCCCATAATCAGGCCTCGTATGACCTACATACTACTTTATATATTGGTGTTTAAACTTACTTTTCCTAATAGAATTATGATTTGTTTGTCCTGCAAATTGGTCTGTCCGACTATGCGATATTTACCTTATTCCTGATTCTACCCAATGGTATTTTCTGATATTTCTGCGAGGATATTGTGATAATTTAGATATTTTTAGTGTTCTGCTCATAAATTGTAATGTATATGTTAATACAATAGTGTGTGTGTTAGTGTATGTATGTCACTCACCATTATAAGTACAGGGTGGGGCGTAAGCTTGGAAGCAAATGAAAGTGCATATTATAATCCAACGAAAAATATATTTAATAATTTACAGTTATGTATTATTACATAAGGGTTTTAAGAATTCAAAAATCATAAATTTATTCAAAATGTCTCCCCTTGTTTTTAATAACAAACTCAAATCTCCTCCGAACTCCTCCTACTGCGGCACGCAACTGTTCTTGTGAAATTTCCTTCCAAGATCTCTGGAGCGAACGCTTTTAATCATCCACACTGCGATGGAATTTACCACAGGCCTTTGATTCAAGAATGGACCATACTGAAAAGTCCATAGGATTAATATCTGGGGAGCAGGGAGGCCACATTTCTTAGGACCAAAACCGTGGAAGATGGTCATGGCACCAGTTTTGAGTGACATTTGAAGTATGTGAAGTCGCGCCGTCTTGCTGAAATGTCCATAGAGTGTCATTACCGAAGTGATCCTTAGCTGACTCCAACATTGGCGTCAAAATATTCTCAATATAACATTTAGCATTGATTTTGGCGCCTTGTTCCACAAAAATTTAAGGAGATCTCCAAGTTTCTGAAACGACGGCCCAGACCATTACTGAAGCAGGTTTCATGGTTCTGTGGACAGTTTTTTGGTTGTATGGGATGTCTTTTGCACTTTTTTTCATCAGACCAAACAATTTCACCAGCCGTGCCAGACTTCAATTCTCTCAGAAGTGCTTTGCTTCTCTCCAATCTCTTTTTCTTTACAGCTTCTGACAGAGTCTGTCTCTTTTGGAGGGTGAAAGAGGACATATTTAGGTCTTCTTTGACAACTCTTCTCATTGTTCTGGGACTCACATTAGCTGTTTTGGCTAACAATCGTATTGACCTTTTCGGGTTCCTCCTGATCTTCACTCGGGCACATTTTATCAGTTGTTTGGTGCGTTTTGAGCGTGGTCTACCACTTTTTGGACGATCAGTCAAGTCTCCTCTCTCATTACAACGCTTCACACACTTCCAACAGTCGATCTCGCTATTGAGAGAGTCTTTGAAATAATGGCTTCTCTTTTGTCTGACATTTTTGAATTGACTAAATTTTTGTAAAAAATAACACTGCCATGTCATAATGTAGTGTCTCTACTATAGTTCAAACCCTATCACCTACTTAGGAACTTATTTTTAAAAATTATTTTAATGTTTGAAAAATTGCTTCCAAACTTACGCCCCACCCTGTATATACTATACATATATACTATAGTAGTAGAATATAGTATAAACGCAACTAACCAAAACCGTAACAGTGATATAATCGTAAAAAATAACACCATTTAATATTATTAATAAAAAGGATAAAATATTTGAAATTTTATGGAAAACTTACATTTAATTTTTTAAAAAACTTTGAATTTATTTATTATTTGTTCAATCTGCATCATAAATTAAGTAAATTTCGGTAAGGGAGTGAAAGTGGGGGTAGTGTAGTGGGGGTAGTGTAGTGGGGGTAGTGTAGTGGGGGTAGTGTAGTGGGGGTAGTGTAGTGGGGGTATAGTGTATGTGGGGTAAGTGAGGGTAAACTGTGGAGCTCAAATATGTTTAACTTAGTTTAGGTTGTATGGTGATAATATTCAATGGATGAAATGAACTGTAGCATCATGTATTACATTGAATTTACTCTCCATAATTAAACTGTTTGACTAACTGACGGGGTGATTTCTGTTTATTAGACCGAGACCAAAACCTATTTGTTGATTTCCCACTTCCGAGGAATTTCCACGGGGTCCATCAAAAACATATTATTTCTTGATAGATTTTAATTATTTAGCTTTTTTTCAGGAAAGATATTTCTTATATATTTTGACAATTTAAATTTCACACAATAATATATTAAACTGGATTACGTGCATTCTGTAGAGCGCATAACTCCACCGCCGCTCTGACCCGTTCTCACCCAAAATTTAATAAACTGGTAACTGGATAATGAACAATCGTCCAACCAAGTTTCATGAAATATAGTTCAAAACTTTTTGAGTTATAAATGACCTTGACCTTTGACCGACCGTACCGCTCCTAAAATTTTACCAGATGGTTCCTGGACATTGATCAATTATCCCATCAAATATCAGACAATTTGTTTGAATAATTTTTGAGATATTGAGTTATAAATGGCCTTGACCTTGATCTCTGAACTTTGACCTGATCACTCCCAAAATCTAATAACATGGTTCCTGTATATTGACCAAACTTCCCACCAAGTTACATGCAATATGGTTCAATACTTTTTGAGTTATAAATGACCATGACCTTGACCTTTAACTGGGTCGCTCCCAAAATTCTACCAGCAGGTCACTGGACATGGACCAATTGTTTCACCAAAGTTAAGGAAATTTGGTTGAACACTTTTTCAGTTATTCAAATAACAAGATGATAAATAAATAAATGCCAGGTAGCTAAAATATAACCTTCCGTAAATTTGCGAAGGTAATAAGTAATTAAATATATGAATATATGTACGTTACTGTGCATTTTGCACAGGTACCCACTACAGTATATAATAATTACATTAATTACATTCCGTAAAATAAAGATATCTGTATTCTGTCTACGGAATAGTGCCGAATGTATATAAAAGGTTGGAAAAATAACAAAAAATTTAGTAAGTACGGCTCTCAGTAAGAAACCTACGCCCAATTTTTTCTTAAAATGGGATTTTGCTCTCGCATCAGTTCTTTCTTGGCCTGTTTATTCTGCTGTGGAGCTCCAAGAAGAAGACAAAGATCTTTGCAGGATAGAAGAAAATCTTCTCAGGATAGAAGAAGAAAGGATCGAGGTTCCAATAGAAGACTGACATCAGAAGATAGAAGACGATAGGATGTGAAGATGAAGAGGAGAAGAACTTCAGAAGAAAGAACAATGTAGAACAAACACTCCAAGACAAGAGGACTATCGTAGGATAGAAGACAGTAGGATCGACTTTCCAGTAGAAGAGGGCCATCATAGGACAGTACAAGATATGATGGGCATTCCGTGAGCCGATCAAGGATATTTGATGGAAACAAACGGGAACTTCGGTAACAAGCAAGGTGGACACCAGCTAACTCCTACATCAGCACCATATCCTTTGGATCGAACCACACGATTCCGAGCAGTCAACTAATCCCAGTTTACAGAGAATATTGATGTACATATTTTACACATTGAAATGAAGGTGCATAAATTTATCTTATTTTGATATGCTATACTTAATTTAAGAAATTAAATTATATTTATTCAAATACAAAATTACAATGACTTTGCTTATCCTGATTATAGATAAATAAGTCTCAAATAATTTCCTAATTATTACATATAGCTATACAGGGTGAACCACAAAAAGTTGATCCAACTTAGAATTAATATAAATATCGTATTTATAAGTAGTTGAAAAATGAGTTGAAGTGACTTTGAAAATTAGATTTATTTCTTTTATCCATTCTACCACAGTCATTGCTTAAGATTGTACGACGAATGTACGTGTACGATATTTATATTAATTCAAACTTGGGTACACTTTTTTGTGTGTCACCCTGTATATTAAGAGTATATATTTAATATAAAGGAATTTGGTGCTAGCTTGGTATGCGATCTGGGAGTTTTGTGTGATCTGATGATGCATTAGTATTTTATTTTAATATGATAATTTTACTGTTTAAGTATCTGTGATACAAAACAAACAATATAGACGAGATATATTATTATTATTCATTTATTCTCTCTTCAACATTCTTTTACATCATTATTTTATTATTTTATTTTCTATATTCATATATTTGGTACATTAGTCCTGTCGGTTGCTGAGTGAGTTGTTCTACACAACGTATTACCGATTCTATCAAAATGACTGAATATGTTGAGCAAAGGTATAAAACATTAAATTTTGTCCAATCCTTGGTAATTCTCAAAGCGAAACAATTTCTTCAGATTCAGCAGGAAATTGGATGGGTGTAGCACAAATTAAGAAGTGGTTCACCCAATGGTGGCTATAAGGCCTCAAACTGCTAGGACTACAGTAGTTGTAGAGAGAATGAAAACATTAACAGTTCATAGTAAATAAAATAAGGCAAACGAAATATTTAAATCAAAAATATTGTAATTAGAGTAGTTAAATTGAGACTGAAATTTTATTCAAACGGAACGTCTCCTATTCTTAGGTTATGTCATGCGTCCACTCATAAGCTATATTATTATCTTACCTCTTCATTTTCCTCTCCCATCCACCTTTAATATCTAATTTGACAACAGCTCTGCTTTAACATTTATTAAGATTGAAAGAGGAAGGACTTTCCTGCACGATTGCACAATATTTTATCCTCTTTTAATGACTTACTATAGAAGCAAGGATCTTCTTGCAACACAACCACCAATGTTTCTAAATGAAGTACGACCGTATGGGTAACGTACAATTACCGGATGCAAGTTTTAATAGGTTCAATAGGAAGTTATGAGTTTTAAAATATTTGTGGAGAGAGTAGAG
>CANNZV010004723.1:0-36597 GCA_947561585.1 Caprella mutica
ATCCGAACGTGTGTTGTTAGTAGATTGTCTTACGTTATGGTTAAGTAATTTACTGTGTGCTGAACAGGAAGGGCTATTAGAAAAAGAGATGAAGGCCATGCTTGAGATTTTACCGGGTCTGCCAGGGCATATTATTTTTGTTAGTAATGAGGTGGGCCAGGGTGTGGTGCCTATGGGTGAGCTATCCCGGCGATTTGTCGATGAGGCAGGGCGTCTACACCAGCGATTGGCTACGCATGTTGGGCATGTAGTATTAGTAGTTGCTGGCCTCCCTATGGCCATAAAAGGAGAGTTAGAATGAGGTGGTGTCAAGAAGATTGTCTCAAGATGAATCAGCAGTTTGTTGAAAATGCTATGGAGCGTCAGGGGCAGCTAACTAAGCCCCCGGGTGCACTGGGGCAATTAGAGGCGTTAGCGGTCAGGCTTGCTGGTTTACAAGGTCGTGATCAGCCTGCTGTTGAACAGGTGCATATCAGTATCTTTGCAGGTGATCATGGTGTTGTTGAGGAGGGCGTTTCAGCATTTCCACAGGAAGTGACGGCACAAATGGTGCATAACTTTTTGCATGGCGGTGCGGCGATTAGTGTACTGGCGAAACAATTAGGTGCTGATCTGGAGATTGTTGATACAGGTATCTTATCCGAACTGCCGGAGCAGGATGGACTGATTGTTCAACGTGCAGGTGCTTCAACGGCCAATAGTGCTCAGCAGGCGGCCATGACTGCCGAACAGTTAGATATTGCGTTAAGTGCTGGTCATGATGCTGTTGAGCGTGCTCAGGCCAAAGGTGCTGATTTGTTTGTTGGCGGTGAAATGGGCATTGGTAACACCACTTCAGCGACTGCGTTGTACTGTGCCTTGCTTGATTTGAACCCTCAGCAGGTTGCAGGTGCGGGGACTGGCTTGGATGAGGAAGGTATTGCGCATAAGGTCGATGTTCTGAATAAAATGCTCGATAAGCATCATGCTTGTGGGGGTGATGCTTTGGAATGGTTACGTTGTGTGGGTGGTTTTGAAATAGCAGCACTAACGGGTGCTTATATCCGGGCAGCACAATGTGGCATTCCGGTATTACTTGATGGGTTTATCAGCTCCGCAGCTGCTTTGGTGGCTATTCGAATTCAACCTGATGCCGCTCAGTGGTTGATTGTTTCTCATGCTTCAGCTGAGCAGGGTCATCAATTTGCGATCGAAGCACTGGGGCAGAAGCCTTTATTGGATTTGGGTATGCGCCTGGGGGAAGGAAGTGGTGCTGCCATTGCGGTCAGTTTATTGCGTACAGCATGTCATTTGCACAATGACATGGCTACGTTTGCTGAGGCTGCGGTGGCAGGGAAGCTGTAGCGCATTGTTATGACGGATATAAACCAGGTGGTTACTCATATCGATTTGGTACGTCATGGGCTGGTGGCGACGCCTGGTTTATTCTGTGCACCTGTTGATGAGCCATTAAGTGACTTGGGGTGGGGGCAGCTGGAAACTACAACTCGTCATGCACAGCCTGATGTTATTCTGACTTCGCCAAGCCGGCGTTGCCATGAGTTTGCAGAGTCTTGTGCGAGGCAATTAGGCTGTCCTTTAGCTACCGTTGGTTGTTTCCGGGAAATGGATTTTGGTCGATGGGTTGGTCAATCGACTCGGCAGATATGGTCACAGGATGAGGCTTTGCTGCAAACTTTGTGGCAAACGCCTTTGGCGTTCATTGCGCCGGAAGGTGAGATAATGCCGGATTTCATCGAGCGGGTGCACCGTGGCTGGCGCGAAATGGTTAATGAATATGCTGGTAAACGTGTATTGTTATTGACTCATGGCGGAGTCATTCGTGTTTTGTTAGCGATGGTTTTGGATGTCCCCTACCAAAAAACATTGGGCTTTGATTTGACTTACGGTAGTGCGACCCGAATACGGGTATATGCTGATGGTGGGAGTAGTGTGTATGGCGTGGGTGTGGAAACACTGTGAGTTATTCCTTAGAATATTCCCATTTTCAAACCTTCTGCGACGCCGGCCCCTAGTTCATGGCAAGCATCAGAAAATTCAGCTTTAAAGTCACCACTAAGTACTAATGGTTCTTGTACATGGTTCCAGCGTAATCCTGTGACAATGCGTTCTACACTCGTTTTTGCGCCCTGGCCATCATTACCTGCTTTGATGTATAAGGCGAGGGATAAGCCTTGTGTTTCCTCAAGGCAGGGGTAATAAATGCGTTCAAAAAAGTCTTTTAATGCACCACTCATATACGCAAAATTTTCTGTTGTGCCAATAATAATGGCGCCCGCTTTAAGCACATGAGATGCGTCTGCTTCGAAGGGTGTCAGTACGATAGGTTCAATCCCTGCTGTACGTGCACCATCAGCAGTTGCATCACATAGCGTTTTTGTATTGGGTGATGGGGTATTGGCAATGATGAGTAATGGATTCATTGTTGGATATTATTATTTGTAGTGAGGCGGCACAATGTTAAATAGTATAAGGGGGGGAGAATTAAGGTGGTGGGGTCGAAACCCCACCGGTGTCGCTGAGAGGAACTTGTTCCGGCTGATGTAATTACACCAACAAAAATTTGATTGCACTTACCTTCTGAAGCCTATATAGCACCCCGTTTTCTTGGGTGGTAACTGCTTTTACATTGTATATAGTAGGTAAAAATAGTATAACTGGATTAACGATTAAATTAGATAAGTATATCTCGGAAATCGCTAAATGAAACTTGTTCAATTACGTTTATTAAAGACATTGTTAAGCAATGGGATGAATATCTCGCGTGCGGCTGATCAGCATTTTGTTGTGCAGTCAGCGGTTAGTCGTCAGTTAAGCATGTTGGAAGAAGAGCTGGGCATGCCTTTATTTGAACGTAAAGGTAAACGTTTGGTAGAGCCTACTCCGGTATGTAAAGCATTGGCTAAAGAAGTCGATGGTATTGAGCAGTCATTGGAGAATATCAGGGCCATTGCTGATGATTTCAGAATGGAAACCAGTGGAGAAGTGCGCATTGCGACTACCCATACGCAGGCCAAGTACTTTCTTCCGGAAGTGATGCTTGAATTCCGCCGGCAATATCCAGCCATTTCTATACAGTTGCTTCAGGGCACACCGGCCCAGTTGGTAGATATGTTGCGCGAAGGAAAGGCAGATATTGCTGTTTGCACTGAAGAGATCGGCAGGGCATCCGGGCTTTTGAGCGAAAAGTGTTATGACTGGAATCATGGTCTGATTTTACCGATTGAGCATGAGTTGGCGGAGGGGAAGTTGACACTGGAACGTATTGCCAAGTATCCGGTATTGACTTATGTGTTCGGTTTTACCGGGCGCACCAAATTACACAATGCGTTTCTTGAAGCAGGTTATGAGATGAATGTCTCTTTTGCTGCTACTGATACTGATGTAATCCTAAGCTATGTGCGGCTTGGCTTTGGCGCGGGAATCATCGCTAAAATGGCTTATTCTCATATTCATGACGATGATTTGGTATTACGGGATCTATCGCACTTGTTTCCGGTATCAACGACGCGTGTAGCCTGGACGAAAAATAAATACTTGCGGGCATATCATTCTGACTTAGTGGCGTTGTTATTGGAGCACGGTGAGAGTGAGAACTGGTATGCTTGATGGAATTTGTTCGTTTATAAAGTTATAAGGGTACGTAATGGCTGAAGCCTGGTGGGAAGAAAAACCTCTGTCTGAAATGAATAGTGAGGAATGGGAAAGCCTGTGCGATCACTGTGCAAAGTGTTGTCTGAATAAGTTGGAAGATGAGGAGGACGGAACCGTTTATTATACGGACGTCGCCTGTGATCTATTAAATGCAAAAAGCTGCCAGTGTGGTGACTATGTGAACCGTGAGCGTTTGGTGCCTGACTGCCTTAAACTAACAGTAGATAACCTTGACCAGTTATATTGGATGCCGCCTAGTTGTTCATACCGTTTGTTACATGAGGGGAAGGCTTTGCCGGAATGGCATCACTTGATTTCCGGGAGTAAGCAGACTATTCATGAAGTAGGTGAGTCTGTTGTTGGGCGTTTTGTATTTAGTAAAGATGTTGATGAAGACCAATGGGAGGAACGGATAGTCGAATGGCCGTTGGAAATGAAGCCTTAAGTAGTGTACGTCTGGACAAATGGTTGTGGGCGGCGCGTTTTTTTAAAACCCGGCAATTAGCTGTGGAAGCAGTAACTGGTGGGCACGTCCATGTGAATGGTGATCGTGTAAAGCCTGCCCGGGGCGTACGGATTGGTGATGAGTTACGTATTACCAAAGGTTCTGATACCTGGGTAGTTAGTGTTCTGGGGTTGAATGATAAGCGACGCCCTGCGAAAGAAGCTGTATTGCTCTACCAGGAAGATGAGCACCACCGTGAGAAGCGAGAGGAGCAGATAGAGACGCGTCGCCTCCATGGTGTGAATGTTCCAACCCGAAAACCGGACAAGCGTGAGCGGCGCAAGCTGGAATCATTTAAACAATCCTGGTAAAAGTCTTGATCGTCGTTGTTAGGCATGTGCTACTGAGCTACTGGCTGGTTGGCCTTCGTCAGCATATAGGGTTTTAGCCAATAAATGGCTAATAGCCAGTACAGGATGATTCCCACAGCATCGGCTATCAAATCAAGCAAGGAAAAGGTGCGCCAGGATACCAATGATTGAAGCACCTCGATCAGCGCACCATAGCCTAATAGCAGAGGTGTTTGCCATTGCCAGAAGTCTTTACGGCTGGCAATATCCAGCAAAGCAGCAAATCCAAAAAAAGCGATGGCATGTAATATCTTGTCGCTGACTTCCAAGCCGGTATCGACATGATTTGACGGCATCATGGCTATAAAAATGCCAATTAACAGTAAGCCGCCCAATAAGACGCCAAAGAACTTTCTGGTATTGTCCGAGGGTATGAGCATTGCTGTTAATAAGTCCATCATTGCCTACTCTCCCATAATATGTTCGATCTCAGACTGCATGCGTAATACACATTGGTGGCCTTCTTCGATTGCCTCTTCTGCACGATAGAATTCCAGCAGGCCTAGATTCCCAACTCGTGGGTTAAGCAGTATTTCAGGCGGATCACCTACCATACGACTGCGTGTGATTTTGTCCTGCATAATATAGATGGAGCCTACTGCAGCATCAATTATACCGGGAATGGGGTGCTTGTTTTTACTATTTGGAAACAGCGTACTTGAGTATTCCTTGAGCGAAGCTGCAACATTGCTGACCAGGCTGTTTTCAGAAGCAAGCTCTGCGCCCTGAGTCTTAGCCGGGGCAGTTTCGATAGTACTTTTTGCAGGTATTTTTTTGCGTTTTAATGAGCTCAGTACATTGCCGTTAAGATTAACTGCAATAACTATGTCTGCCCCCATTGCTCTGCACACTGAGATCGGTACCGGATTTACCAGTCCTCCATCAACTAACCAACGGCTTTCATGTGCAGGGTGTGCCATGGGTGGAAATAAACCAGGTAGGGCGATAGAGGCCCATACTGCGTCAATGACCTGCCCCTGATTAAGCCAGATTTCCCGGCCACTATCCAAGTCAGTCGCCACGGTTGCAAACTGTTTTTCCAGACCTTCAATGCTCTGTTGCTCAGCACAAACATTGTCGTGAAAGCATTGCCTGAGCTTTTGCTGATTAACAAAGCCATTCAGTGAGGTTTTAAGCTCAAAATAACGCATCATTTCGAATTTACTGAGCCCGGAAGCCCACTTTTCCAACTTGCTGAGGTTATTAACGGCATAAGCCGCACCGACAATAGAGCCAATGGAACAACCGCAGATGATATCGGGGTGAATACCCATACTTTCAAGCTGTTTTAAAACACCTATATGTGCCCAGCCACGTGCAGAGCCACTGCCTAGCGCTATCCCAATCCGGGGTTTATTTTTATTCATCATAGAACTGATTAGATTGTCTAAAAGCCATACTATAGCGTGTTTGCAGGCGCTTAGCCCTATTATACTTCGATCGTCCCGGGTGGCTTAAATTATGGGTTATTCAGTTGCTTCCAGGGCTTTAAGAAAAGCAAGCAGGTCACTTTTATCTTTTTCAGTGAGTTCTATAGCCTGTAAGTGAGTATTGTCGGTTTTTGCCTGGGTATAGTGATCCACTACGGATGCTAAAGAGGTGCTGCGGCCATCATGGAAGTAAGGTGCTGTGTTACTGACATTACGGAGTGTGGGTGTTTTGAAAGCACCAAACAGTGAATGGCGATCACGTTGCATGTATTGTAAGTCCAGGCAACTACCCTCCGGTGCATCGCTGTATTTACCCACGCAATTAAACCGGTCAAATCGAAGTTGATCTAATACAGCCGCTCTACCGGAATCAACACGGGCTTTCCCTGTTCCAATATTATGAAATGATTGATTGGTGAATAAGGGGCCAAAATGACAGTTCAGGCATTGGGGCTTGTTATTGACGAACAGACGAAGACCCGCCAATTCAGGTTCGGTTAGCTGTTTATTAGCGTAATCGCCCTTGTTATAAGCTGCTACATAATTATCAAACCGGGTATTAAGTGGTTTGATTGTGTTAACAAAAGCAGCGAGGGCTTTACCCGTATTGGCAAATATTAAATCAGTAACATTACGTTGTTGGGTGGGTATTTTCTTCCAAGCTTTTATTTGTTCTATGGTGCCGGAGGGCTTGGCTTTGTCAGGCAGGCTTGTGGGCAGTACATTTTCGACGTCGCCAAAAATTTTGGTGTAAATTGTTCGGTATTCTTTATCTTCATTAATCAGTTTGGCTAATTGCGTGCGCGAGAAGTCGTGCTCAACAGGATTTTCCAGTGGTGCTAATGCCTGTGACCAAAGGCTATCTTTACGGCCATCCCAGAAGAACCATGTGTTATGGGAAACACCATGCAAAGAAGGCGTATTGCGTTTGCCAATATCCTGCCCCAGTGCTATTACTCGCCCATCTGTAAAGTATTTGTCTGGCCGATGGCAGCTTGCACAAGATACATCCCCCTTGTTGCTCAGTCTTTTCTCAAAAAATAGCTGTTTACCAAAAGTTATAGCGTCTGTGTTATTAAGGAATTGGTTACTGGCATCTGAACTATCTTGTAAATTGCCTAAGGTTAACGATTGTATGGTTCGCCATTCCTGGCTACTCCATTTTATATTTTCTTCTCTTTGAGTCGGGGGAGAGAAAAATATGACCATCATCAGACCAATGAGAGCCATAGAGGCCAGCAATACATAGCCTCTGCTCTTTAGGCTTCCGGGTAGTGATACCTTGAACATTTTTACAATCAGATCACAAAGTCAAAAATGATTTTATCTTCGCCATATTCACCATTAACCCGAAAGCCAAGCAGCCATGCTCCGAACATATTGTATTTGAGTCCATCTATCCTATAGGTTCCGGGCTTGTCTGATAGACGTAATACAGGTGAAGTAGGAAGGCCATGCCCATGTGTAGGCATGCCTCCTTCAACTTGAGTTAATTCTAATTCTGCAATATCACCGGAAACAGTCATAAAGGTTATATCACAGTTTTGGAAAGCACCTATATCCGGCATTGATTCACAATCAAGTGATGCCTGGTAGCGCTCGTAGATTCCTGCCTGAGTTTGTTGCCAGCGAGCAGGTGCTGATTCTGCACTGCAGCCTGCCAGGAATAAACTGATGATAATAGACAGAATTCTGATACACATTAGAATTGTTCTCCTTATTGTTTAGTGATTAGTTATTCGAATGTTATCAACAGCTGCCTCTATAATGCTTCCTGTATCACCATCAGCTGTTTCTATGAGCAGATAAAGGGAACTGCCGGCATATTCATCCAGATCATAGGTGAGTGCTTGCCAATTGGCCGCCCTATTTTGGGAGCTACCGTTAATATACAGTACTTGTTGTTGCGCCCCGTTTTCAGTGAGTACGCTAATTTTAAAGTAATCAGCCTCTGTCGTATTCCATAAATGGGCAAAGTAGTAGTCCAGTGTCAGTTGATATTTGCCATTCGCAGGGATATTGATAAGCGGCGATCTAATGGAGGTTTTACCGCCATCGACATCATGTGCTCCGACAGTGGCTCCGGCAGATAGCCCTGTGACCATTGCCTGGTTGCCCTGCGCTTTTCCACCCAGCTGTACTGTCGTTGACTGGAACTCAGTATGTTCCGGTGTGCCGGACTCCCAGGTACCTGTATAAGCTGTATCATCTCCGGCAGGGTTTAACGTCCAGTTATTAGCCGACTCAAAATCGTCAGCGAACAAAGCCTGGTTTGGGGCTGTTGTCGTGTTGTTTCCCTGGGTACCTGTAGAAGGATTTGATGAGCTGTTTCGGGTAGTTTGTTCGATCCGGATATTATCAATAGCCGCTTCGATAATGCTTCCCGTGCCACCATCAGAAGCTTCTACCGTAAGCCATACTCTTGATCCTGCCATTTCGGTTATATTACCCGACAATGACTTCCACTCTGCTGGCCGGTCAGTTGCAGAACCTTGGTCGAACAATAAAATCTTGCGGTTGCCATTTTCGCTAATGGCGGTAATTCTTAGGAAATCATCGGCTGTTGTGTTTTTCAAATGGGCTAAATAATAAGACAGCTTAACCTGATAAGCTCCTTCCGCAGGTAAGGTAAATAAAGGCGAGCGGATTGAAGTAATGCCGCCATCAACGTCGTTGCTGCCTACTAATTTACCTGCACTGGCACCGGTTACTAGTGCTGAATAGCCATCTACGGCATCATCACGTTGCATGGTCATGCCCCGGTGAGAAGTGGCCTGAGGGTTCCCAATTTCCCATGCCCCTTTGTAAGCATCATCACTACCAGTAGGGTTCGATGTCCATTGAATGTTAGTGGATTCAAAGTTGTCACTGTACAAAATGGTCGTGTTTCCACTGGAGCTGTTGGTATTTGTACCACCGCCTGTCGTATTGCTTCCGGACGAGCCACTGACTTCTATGCTATCACTTAAAGGGTTTTTATCGTGCCAGTCACGTGGCGTGATACTAACGAATGACCAATGTGCATCCATACGTGGAGCATCTTCGGCGCGGGGCATGTGATAAAATGTGGTGCTGGGCCATACAATAATGTCTTCACCAGCAATATTCTCACCATCAGTGAATGCAGCAAGGTTATCCGCACAACCTGATGTGGTTGGGTTGTGTGATGCAAATAGTTCACACCCTTTATGCTTAGTGACATAGATATCGTTGTGAGTAAAAGGCTCGGTCTCAGGGCCTACATCCTTGTGTTCCGACTGGTGCAGGCGAATTTCGTATGAAATCGATTTCCCTTTTTCATTATTCACTTCGCTGTCAACCACACGCCAACGTCGCATGGCTTCAGGTGCAACCTTTCTGGCAATTTCAGAATTAAAGCGTGTGTGTGTTCTGCGGGTTTTGCCATTTTCCTGAATGAAATTCAGCTCTTCTACATAATCATCTTTTCGTGTGCCTGCGAGATCAAAGTCTAGTTTCCAAAAGAAGTTATGCAAATGGGCCAGGCCAATCTTGTTTTGTGCAACCAGCCAACCATGTTTTTCTTTTTCACTATTCCCGAATCTTTGAAGTGCTCCCGTCGCCCCCATTCCGGGCTCAATCGAGCCGTCATCCAGAAAGCGCCAGACCGGAATGTAGTTATAAGCACCAATCTTAGAGACGCTGAATAAGCTTAGCGCATCACCTTGTAAGTGATTGCTTCCATAGTGAAAAGCGCTGTCTCTTGATTCGATTTGTTGACAGGTGACATTTTTGTTCCCTACTGAGAGTAATTTGCCGTCAAGACATTCAGTTTGGGCAAGATTGACCATGTACCTTGCTCCAAGGCCATAATCAGTCACGTCATGATAGCGTGCACCATTATCATCATAAGGGACGTGGATCTGAGCGATTGCGGCCTCATTTAGAATCATGCGTCTGGTTCCATTACGTGGTGTGTAATGAATTTTATGGTAGACAATACCTTCCCGTTGACGATGTTCCCAGCACATATCCCAACGCGCCTGATTGGGTAGTGTTACATCAATGTAAAATTCATCTGAGCAAAACTCTGCGGCCAGCGCAGGTGTGCTCGATCCGATCATTAAGCTATATGCCAGTAGTAAACCTATCAGGCGTGAAAGTATTTTATAAGTATTCATGTCTCTCTTCCCGGGTCAGTAAGGATTGTTTGAATTCCAATCGCGTGGAATCAGTTTGAAACTGTTCCAGCGAGTGGATATGCGATTGGTATCTTCACTTCGAGGAAGGTAGTGATTGCTTTGCTTGTACCAAACCACAACATCCCGGCCAACGATGTTTTCGTTATTGTTAATGAATTGTGCGGTGTGCTTCCCACAGTTATCCGCACGGTTGTCTGCTGCATGTCTTTCACAGCTGTTGAACGCTGTAAAATATAAGTCGCTTTCTAACCAGCTCTCTTCCAGGCTGTTCGCGCCACTTTGGTCATAGTGTCCGGGGACTAATTCGTACGAAATCTTGCCTATGCCGCTATTAGCAATGGAGGAGTCCATGACACGCCAAAAAGTTTTGTGATCCGGGTTTAGGTTTTTGCCTGTTTCATACTGTACAGTTCGGACAGATTTTTCTTTACGCAGACGATTGCTGGTGGGAATGCTGCTTATCTCCTCAATCATGTCATTCTCGGATGTTTCATCAATGTCAAAATCAAGCCGCCACAAGTAGTGATCTGTGAAACTGGTTGCTACATCTGTATTGGTAGAGACAGGCCAGCCATGTTGGCTCGAGCTCTCTCCCACTGCCGGAAGAATGCCGCTTAATCCAACAGCGGGTTGTATGGTGCCGTTTTCATAGAATGACCAGCGGACTTGGTAATTCCTTGGCCCCACCTGAGAAAAGGTGTTTATGTCAAAAACTTCTGTTTGACGTTGCGTCGTATATTTATATAGATACCCCGCTTTTCTGGTGCGGGCGCAAAGCACTTGTTTTCCGTTATTGGAATGCAGTTCCCCGTCAGGACAATCGTTCTGGCTTAGGCCTTCTATATTATTTCCACCTAACCCGGTCCATGTGTTTATGAAAACGGGGTCAGTTGCACCATCATCAAAGACGGCTTCAATTTGTGAGAGAGAGGCTTCTCCGAGTACTCTCCGATAAATACTGCCCGGAGCCTGATAATGTACCTGTGAAAGTACTAAACCTTCTCTGTCTTCGATCCTCCAGCAGAAACTCCATAAAGCGCCCGAATTGAACGTTTTACTCAGCTGAGTTCCAACGCAGCTCGAGTCAGGGTTGGCCAGTACAGGTGTGTGCCAACTGAGCAATGCACCTGTAGCAATTAATAAGTGGATATTTTTGATCATGAGATAGTCCTGGCTTTAGTAACCAATGTTCTGAGTAACAATGCCTGCTGACAGGTTAACAATGGGGCTGATTTCAAACACGATAGACTCGTGGGTGTACAGCAGTACTTGCGCACAGCGGTTTAAACCACAACGTTGTGACGCAGCATTGAGTTGTTCTGGTAGGGTTTCTGAGGTAAATGAAAAGGCTTTGACTTCAAGTTGTTCCGGGGAGTTTAGGTACTGCCCGGTAATTCTTTGGTATTCACTGCGTAATAAGATCATTTGTTCTGCATCAGAAAAAATAATCCGGGTTGCACGACTGATTTCGTTTTCTGTAAGTGGTAGTTGCAAATACTTATGGCGTTTGTTTGAGATGATTTTTTGTTTAGCCAAATCAATCAATGTATGAATAGTTTCATCTTGCTCATAATCGTATTTGTAAACATCTGCCAGTCTTTGGCCTGGGTTATCCTTATTTGTCGGATGACGTTCAATTAATAGAAGTTCAGTTTCCGGAGTTGTGTCGTCTGAAGCACTCTTTTGACTTAGGCTGTTTCTTAGCTGTGGTGTCGCTAGTGTGAGTGCATTTTGTAGTTCTGAGGAATTTAGCGGATCGAGCTCATTGGCGGCTGCATCTGCTGTTAAAAATATTGATGCTATGGAGAAAGCTAATATTTTCAGTGATTTATGATCTCTCATGTCTCGTCCCGTTTGTAGGTTGAAAGAGGGTAGAGATTGTGTCCCTAATGAATCTCTTCCATATAACTTAGTGTGGGTTTGTGGATATAACCAATCCGGAGCATCTTAACGGTCATTTAAATAAGATGAGAATAAGCAAGGCTTATTAGGGGTATAAAAACAATGATAATTGGTGTGGTGTTTTTCCACCGAAATGACCATCGAATCAGATCTAAGCTTTTGCATGGGGTCTTATGTAACTTTGATGTTATACATTTAAATGTAAAGTGTAGGTGAAATCCATAACATTAATGTAATCTTAACTGATTGATTGTATTGGATGCTCTCTGATCTTCCAAGCTTGAATGCGTCAGAAGATCAGAGTAATAAGGCGTGGATTAGGTTGGAAAGGAAATGCTTGTGCCAGATTTACCCGCCCCCGGATTAATAGTGATCAAAGGTGATGCCAAGATTAGCCCCGCTTTGATCCCAGTCTGAGGAATCTTGTTGGGATTTGATATGGTGAGCTGAAGCGGACAGTCTGCTATTACTACCTAGTTTTGTGTCAGCACCCACCGATACATAATATCCGGTACTGGCTTCGTCGGTACCATCAGCTTTACTACGGCTGATGCTTGCGCTGGCATTCATATTGGTATTGTCTGTGACCGGGTAACTTGCTGAGAAGGTTGCGGCGACTGAACGATGCTTTTCGGGAGTCCAGTAGCCACTATCCTGCCGCTCAAAGTCGAGCCTGCCTGCTTCTATACCTGCCCATATCCACGGCCAGCTGGGGGATATGCCGTAATAGGCACCTACTTTGTATTGTTGGGAACTGTTGCCATCACTGAAGTCCCTGTGTTTTGTTTCACCTTCAAGGCGGATGCGTTCTGCGGGATGGGCCTTGAAATTTGCTGTGGTTGTTTTTGCTGTAAGAATTTGTCCGGCTTGGTTGGTTAATATCTGTTGGTGATAAGTAAAGCCCTTATCATGGTTGATTCCGATACTACTATCCTGGCCAAACTTTGCGGTAGCTCCGACCTGGTAGGTTGTGAGGTTTTTGGAGCGGCTGTCTGTTTGTGATTCCAACTGGCTCACACCTGCACCACCCTCGATATAAAACATCTCATTTAACTGATGCCCAAGCCTGGTTTTCACTTCGTTAGCTTTGAAGCGATTATTTCCTTCTTCGATCCTGTGATGAGAGCCACTTATTCCTGCTCCTGTGGAACCAGAAGTATTATTTCCGAAATAAAAGTTGATGGTGTGGCGGTTGAAGTCTGAGGAGGTATTAATACTTTCGGTATCCATACCATATAGGTGTGTGCTCCCTTCTGCCTGAAGGTTTTGCAGGGGGGAAAGTAGAGCAATTCCGATGGAGAGGGCTGGAAATTGTGAATTCATGGTAATTCCTTTTGTTGAGTCAAAGCGATATCTCTACTTGTTGTCATTGTTCTGCGTAATAGTTTTCCATGTTTGTCGACGCTAAGTAGGACTGGTTTGAATTTGTTAATGGTGTCTTTATTGATGTCTTTATCTTGTTGCAAATCGATACGCATACGCCACCAATCGGCTATGTCACTGGCTGTAGCGAAGAATGCCTTATTCCTGTGAATGCGGTCTGCTAGGTCTGTAACAGTTTGTAAATGACCCTGGTCACCCATGTATTGTGTGTGGAAACTAAAAATGAATAGTCCACCAATGTCTTTAATCCAGTGCATTTCCTGTTTCAGTTGTTCTGCGCTGTCTTTATCGGAGAGTTCCAGCTCATTCCAGAGTAAGTAGTCATCAGCATTCATGCGTGGGAGAGATATTAATGCGGTGTCATTGCCCTCGATTCCATAGACAGTCGGTGTGAAACGGTCGCCCGAAACTTTGGCAATAAAGTGGCTGATCCCACTATTGGTCATTGCATTAAGGGTATCGGAATTATGTTCTTCCCTTGGGGGTCTGAAAGACTTCACTGTTTGTCCGGTGATTTCTTTTAAAACCTTACTGCAGCGAGATATTCTGATTTGTTGGGTTTCCAGGCTCTGAAGTGGAAAGTCCATGTGGTTATCGCCATGACAGGCTATTTCACCGGTTTCTGCCAGCAGGCGGGTGAGTTCCCGGTTTTCCTGAGCCTGGTTAGAAAGTGCGTACCAGGTAATCGGGTAGTTTTTTTCTTTAAAATATTCGGCAACATAGCGTGCATTACTAAATTGGTCTTCTGTATCTTCTTCCAATAAAGATGCAAATTGTTTTCCTTCTGGCCAGTTGGCCCAGCCTGAGTAGGGTTTGCCTTCCAGGTAACGGAAAACTGAGCCAACTAGTGCCTCGAAATAATAGGGTGTCGCCTGTGCGTGATCATCAATATTGGGTGAAAAATCCATCCAGACTAATCTGCCGTTGTTACGGGTGGCGTTAGCAAAAAGCCGCGTTGTGCTTCGGCCTCCGGCAAGGTGACGTTTGTTGATTGACACGGCTTGTGGATTGCTGGCTTCGGCGTAGTAATTTTTAAAGGTTGGTTGGATCTCAATGATCATACCCGCATCAAACCCCAGGCTTAATTCCATATCACCTTTTAGGCTCAGGTTAGGAGTATCCGCTGAAAATCCATGATTAAAACTCAGACCAGCCAGTTTAAATGGCAGGTTTTTTTTCCTATAAATTTGTTGTGGAGGCCCATAGGCAATAATTTTTTCGCCTTCTTCCAGCAGTTTACGGATGCCTTCCTGATCCCATTGGCCCGGCAAAAGAATGTTGATTCGGTTTTTTGTTTTCTTGCGGCATTTGGCTAGCTTTTCCCAGAGACAGTACTGAGTCTCCAGATTGTGAGTAGCGGCAAAGTGTTCCCATTGTTTTCGGGCCTTTTTTGTAAGATTGCCACTCAGTGCAGGCCATGCTTCTTTTGAAGCAGAATCGATTAATAATAAGACTTGTTTTTGTTCCCGCACCGCCCCCAGA
This sequence comes from Caprella mutica, assembly GCA_947561585.1. NCBI lineage: Eukaryota > Metazoa > Arthropoda > Malacostraca > Amphipoda > Caprellidae > Caprella > Caprella mutica. The sequence continues at coordinate 14,867 of CANNZV010004723.1, forward strand.
TAAGTCTCAAGCTTAGGGAGACTCTGGAAGTCTTTGTATTCCCATCGGTGCTTTGTGAATGTAAGGGAGGCTAGTTCCTGTTCAGTTAAGTCAATACGGGAAGCCAGTTTATCCCGATTGGCATAGGTCGTTGCACTCAGTAAGCCAATCATTGTCATGGCAAGTATTCCACTCAATGCATATTGTGTTGCCTTACGGAAGTTTATGCTCTTCTTTGGTGGGTCGACATGTTCAATATTGTTACAACCCGGGGGCACGTAACGAACGAAATAGTTGCCTTCATTATTAGCTAATGTGTGATTTGAGTGTGTTGTGCGATTTGCCCAGTGACGAATGAAGAAGATCGCAGTAACACTAATTATGATGGTAATCAGAAAAACCAACCCCATCATGGCTAAAAGTGACCAATTCATATGGCATCTCCCTTGTGTAAGGTACCCAGTCTTTCAATTTTATCCCATGACATTTTGCTGGAGCGCCATTCATCAAGCAGGGCGAGTACTCCCCAGGTTTGTAGGGCAAAGGTGTAGGTCAGTTTTTGAAGAACCAGTAAAAAAAACCATTTTGGAAACTGGAGAAGCGGAACCGACTGGAGTAATACGAGTAAATCAAGGATAAAGATAAAAGTGAGCCAACCCAGTAATAGTTTGACTTCGCCTAATGTGATGATGTTAGTCAACATGAACAGAGTTACACCAAAGCCCAGTATTTCAAATAGAAATCCTTCGAACACTAATATGAATGCTATCAACGGCTGACGTAAGTTGGGTGCAGTGATCAATGAATAAAAGTTAGTGTGCAGTACCTGATAGATGCCACGTTTCCAACGGTAGCGTTGGCGAAGCATCGTGTTAATCGTATCCGGTGCTTCGGTGATTGCCTGCATGTTTTCCTCACTGGTGACACACCACCCGAGCGCTAATAACCTGACAGTGAGGTCTGCATCTTCGGCGAACATGTTTTTGTCTTCGTTATATCCATGAGCCTGTGCTAAAGCTTCTTTTCTAAACAGGCCAACAGGGCCGGGAATCACTGTCACTAAACCGAATAATGCGAGGCCACGACGAATGAAATTCTGGCTGACCATGTATTCGAGTTGCTGGAAACGGGTGAGTAAATTATTTTCGTTTGCAACAATAATGTTGCCGGCTACTGCTGCGATATTAGGGTTTTGAAAATGGCGTAGCCCATTACGTAAGCTCTCCGCTGTAATCCTTGAGTCGGAATCGACACATAACACAAAGGCACCCGATGCGTGCATCAGGCCGGTGTTTAGTGCGTTAGCCTTACCCGAGTTACTTTGCGCAATAATTCTGACGGGAATATTTTTTGGGTTTTCATACGCTGCGATATCACGCACGATATTGACAGTGTTATCTGTGCTGCCATCATCAACCATGATGACTTCATAATTTTCATAGTCTAAGGCTAAGAGGCTTTTTAAGGCCGGTGCAATAACATCTTCTTCGTTATATGCCGGAAGAATGGCACTTACAATGGGTTGCCAGTCATCCTCAGTAGGCCAGGGGGCGAGCTTGTTACCCGTTTCTACCCAGGCGCACAGTAATAAAAATATTTGGCGTGCCGTCAGTAAAATGGCCAGAAATATAAAGGAGTGAATCAGTATGGAATGCAGGCTATAGGATATTTCCAGAGCGCTAAAGAAGCACAAGCCCAGATATACTAACGTGCTAATCGTTAGTAGTGTCTTTACCAGGTGGCTTATTCGAGATTGCTTCTTCATGTTCAACTCCCTTAAGCGACATGGATAGTACTTTCACTCATCAAAATCTTTTTAAAAGCAAAGGTTTGATGCATTGCTCCTGATCGCTTGCAGATAGGTTTAATGGTAGGTTTTTACTTCAAGTGACATTTTGTTGTTATCCGAACGGCTAATGACCAGGTAACAGTCCAGTAGTGAAGTGCTGACACTGCGTAAACGCTGGTGGGGTCTGTCTTCTATTGTGGTGAATTGAGCGAGGATAGTGCCTGCTACCCGTTTGGCTGCTTCATTGATTTTGCTGACAGAGACTGTTGCCAGGTTGTAGCTCTCCAGGTTGAATAATAAATCAGCATTCAGAAAGGCAAGCCGGGTAGATTTGTCTTTGCTCAACCGATTGATTTCATCAAACAGTGAATGATAGTCGGTGGAGATATTTAGCGAGCGTGTAAATGTTGCCTTGTAAGACATAATAAACAGGCGTTCACGATTGAGCATTTCCTGAAAGTTAAAACCCAGTCTCATAAACTTATTAATGACATTTTCCGGCGCATCAAAGGTAACCAATGTGACGGTCTCGCCGTCCTCAAGTCCGGTAGTGATGAAGCGGGCGATCCCCAGCAATCCGGAAAAACGATCTGCGGTTTCCAATAAGTTAAAGGAGTTAGCCGGTAGGCCCTGATAATTATTATCAAACAACGGAATACCCCATTGTGCTCTTCCAACAGGTAGTTTCAGTTGCTGATTGCCGGGTTGTATGGCGTCGATAGCATTATTATTCATGGGTTAGCACCTCAAATGTCAGGCAGTAGTTGTGCGGAAGGGGTGCGCGCTGCAAGTGCATCCATTTAACTTTATTGGCTAGGGAGATTTGTTGTTGCATCTTATATTCTCTGAGTAAAGTTCAACCGGGGTAACAAACAAGCGTTTAGGGGGTATGGGTCATGTCGGCCCGCCATTTATAGTTAATAGTGGACAAGTACGCTGAAATTTGCTGGATATAGGGAGATGGTTGGTATCAGATTACTGCTTAGTAGTAACATTGGTGTGTACTTTGTTATTTGTATATTTTATGGAAGCTAATAAATTTTATTATTGAATCGGGTGAGGATATGCATCAGTATGTTAAGACTGTCATGCATTACCATATTCTTATATTCCGAGGTGTAAATGAGCGCATTGCCAGAGTTCGAAAAGCGAGGCCAGCAGGAGGTTAAAGCAACAACCTGCTATATGTGTGCCTGTCGGTGCGGTATCAAAGTTACGGTAGAGGATAACCAGGTCCGTTATATTCAGGGGAATCGCGACCACCCAGTTAATAAAGGTGTGCTTTGTGCCAAGGGTAATGCGGGTATCATGAAGCAGAATTCTCCCGCCAAACTTCAGACACCTTTGATTCGAAAGCCTGGTACTGAGCGTGGTGCAGGTGAGTTCGTGCCTATTACTATGGATGAGGCGTTGGATATCCTTGAAGCACGCTTACGTAAGATTCGTGAAACTGATCCGCTAAAACTAGCTTACTTTACCGGTCGTGATCAGATGCAGGCTTTAACCGGGTTCTGGGCTAGCCAGTTCGGTACTTTGAATTGGGCGGCACACGGTGGTTTTTGCTCGGTGAACATGGCTGCGGGTGGTTTGTATACTATGGGCCATGCTTTCTGGGAGTTTGGCGACCCTGACTGGGATCGCACCAAGTATTTTATGATGTGGGGTGTTGCAGATGACCACGCATCAAATCCAATCAAAATTGGTTTGGAAAAACTTAAGCGTAATGGTGGCAAGTTCGTTTCAATAAATCCGGCGCGTACGGGTTACCAGGCGATTGCTGATGAGTGGGTGGGTATTAAACCCGGCACTGATGCCATGCTGGCTCTGTCGATGATGCACGTTCTCCTTAAGAATGACCAGTTTGATTGGGAATTCCTGATTCGTTATACCAATGCAGCTCAATTGGTTGTTAATACACCGGGTAAAACGGGCCATGGCCTTATTGCACGGGATAACGACGGTAAGCCGCTGGTTTGGGATATGGAGAAGGATGTTGCTGTTGATGGTATGCAGGCAGAGACTACTCCCGCTTTGTTCTACGAAGGTGAGGTCGATGGTAAGCCGGTTAGGTCGGTGATGGTATTACTGGCCGAACAATATCTCGACGAGCAGTACTCTCCGGAGAAGGCTTCTGAAGTTTGTGGCGTTCCGGCAGAGCAAATTGAACGTATGGCGCTGGAAATGGCGCATGTCGCGTTTAAAGAAACGATCGAAATTGATGTGCCTGAAGGCTGGACAGATTGGGCGGGCCGTAAACATTATAAATTTATTGGTCGTCCGGTATCGATGCATGCCATGCGTGGTATTTCGGCGCATTCTAATGGCTTCCAGACTTGTCGTGCGATTCATTTCTTACAGATCATGTTGGGCACGATTGATGTGCCCGGTGGACATTTAGCTAAGCCACCGTATCCAAGGCATATTCCACCTGTGCTGAAGCCAGCCAAAGATTGTGCACCAAACACGCCACTTAAAGGAGCGCCTTTAGGTTTCCCCACTTGCCCTGAAGATTTGGTTATTAATGACGATGGTTCGCCAAAGCGGATTGACAAGGCTTATTCCTGGGATGCACCGTTATCGAATCATGGCTTGATGCACATGGTTATTACGAATGCAGTCAAGGGTGATCCCTACGAAATTGATACGTTGATGATGTTCATGGCAAATATGGCGTGGAATTCGACGATGAATACCGGCGAAGTGCAGAAGATGCTTTGTGAGAAGAAAGACGACTCGCCCGCCGATGATCCGCAGTACAAGATTCCATTTATTGTTATTTCAGACGCTTATCATTCCGAGATGGTAAATTTCGCTGACTTAATTATCCCTGATACGACTTATCTGGAGCGTTGGGATACGATTTCTATGTTGGATCGGCCCATTTCAGAGCCGCATGCTGCAGCTGATGCTATTCGGCAGCAGGTGGTTAAGCCTGATCGGGATGTGTTGCCGTGGCAGGAGGTGCAGTTGGAAATAGGTGCTCGTCTTGGTTTCCCTGCGTTGACTAACGAAGATGGCTCGCGAAAGTTTGAAGGTTATAAGGATTTCATCACTAACTGGGAAAAAGAGCCGGGTATTGGTTTTTTAGCCGGTTGGCGTTTGGATGAAGAGGGTAATGAAACCCATTTACGTGGCAAGCCGAACCCAAAGCAGTGGGAGCGTTATGAAGAGAATGGTGCATTCTTCGAAATGCCTCTGCCAGAACATATGCGTTATTACCGCCATGCGAATAAAGATTACTTAGAATTTGCTAAGAATGCGGCCTGGGTGGGTTCAACCGATCAGATCGTCATGGAGCTGTATTCCGAAGTCCAACAGCGTTTTAAATTGGCAGGGCAGGGCTTATACGATGGCCCGATGCCGACGGAAGCGCATCATAAAGAACGACTCAGTACTTATTTTAATCCGCTGCCCTTTTATTATAAACCGATTGAGCAATGTCGGGTCGATGAGGATAAGTATCCGTTTTATGCGGTGACTCAGCGTCCGATGTTTATGTACCACTCCTGGGATTCGCAGAATGCATGGTTACGCCAGATTTGTGCGCAGAACTTTCTATATATGAATCGTGGGCGTGGTGAAAAGATGGGTATTGTCGATGAGTCCTGGTGCTGGGTCGAATCGCATAACGGCAAAATCCGGGTGCAGGTTAAGTTGATGGAAGGCTGTCAGCCAGACACGGTTTGGACGTGGAATGCGATTGGCAAGCAAAAAGGGGCATGGGGCTTAGATACTAAAGCCAACGAGTCGAATGATGGTTTCCTGATGAATCATCTGATTTCTGAGTTGTTGCCAACGAATGATGATGCTGAAGATAATGTCACCAATTCTGACCCTATTACCGGACAGGCTGCATGGTATGACTTGAAGGTAACAGTTTATCCGGCAGCAGAAGGCGAAACTGGTACCTGGCCGATGTTCCCGGAAATCAAACCTTTACCTAATGCTACAAAGCCACCTGAAATCCTGCGTTATAACACCCATGAGGCGGTCAATGTGATTCGTCCTATGGAGGATGTGTTGGCGCGTGGCAGTGTGCATGATAAAAAAGATCAGGGAGCTTAAATCATGAGATTAGGATTAGTCGTTGATTTAGATGTATGTGTCGGCTGCCATGCTTGCGCAGTCTCATGTAAACAATGGAATACTTCGGGAACTACCGGGCCGTTAACGGATTATAAGCCTTATGGCGAAGATCCGAGTGGTGTTTGGTTTAACCGGGTTCGCCACTATGAAGTAGGTGATTATCCGAATAATAAAACCATCAATTTCCCGATGTCGTGTATGCATTGTGAACAGGCCGACTGTGTGGATGTATGTCCAACGGGGGCGAGTTACAAGCGTGCTGAAGATGGCATCGTGTTGGTGGATCAGGATAAATGTATGGGCTGTAATTATTGCTCATGGGCTTGTCCTTATGGTGCGCGTGAGCTGGATCGTGAATCGGGTACGATGAAGAAGTGTACCTTGTGTGTTGACCGTATCTACGATGAGAATTTGGACGAAATTGATCGTCAGCCATCTTGTGTTATTACCTGTCCAGCTAATGCGCGGCATTTTGGTGATTTTGATGATCCGGATTCAAATGTTAGCAAGTTGACCCGAGAGCGGGCTGGTTATGATTTGATGCCTGAGTTGGGTTATAACCCGACGAACCAATATCTGCCACCGCGTTTGACCCGCCCCGTCCCGATTGATGATGTGAAGAAAACCTCACTGATTAGTTCGGTGAAAGAATGGGCCAATAAAGCGATTGTGCGCTAAGAGCTTCCGTCAAACTACTGCGCTTGGCATTTTGCTTCCAAAATCGGTCTCAAAATGCTCATTTGCAACACGCAAACTGCGCTTTTTCGACCGATTTTGTAAACAAACTGCCTGCGCTCGTAATGTTTGAACGGAGGCTCTACGGAGATTAGAGATGCATCCGGCATTTTCTGTTATTTTCTTTACTGTGGCATCCGGGGCAGGTTATGGCCTGTTTATCTTGTTGGCTGTTGCACATATTTTTGGTCTGAATGAGGTCGATGGCAGCACCATGCTTTGGGGTGGTTTGTTATCGTTATTTTTGATTACTACTGGCTTATTGTCATCAGTCGGCCATTTGGCTAATCCGAAAAACGCCTGGCGGGCATTCTTCCGTTTTAAAACGTCGTGGTTATCACGTGAGGGTGTGTTTGCTGTTTTGTTTTATCCTTTTGCCTTTTTCTATTTGTTAGGCGCATGGTTAATGGATGGTGAAGTAGGGGCCTTTGTGGTGTTCTTAGGTTTGATTGCCATTATTTTAGCGATGACGACTGTTTTTTGTACCGGGATGATTTATGGCTGCCTTAAAACAATCCGCCAGTGGAATACTGCGCTCCAACTAACTATATGTTATTGGGTTTGGCGAGTGGTGCGGTGTTGTTGTCGATGGTGTTGATTCTGACTGGACAAGATGCGGCTACGATTGCTGGACTGGCTGTTGCTTTGCTGTGTTTGGCAGCGGTGGCTAAGGGTGTTTATTACTTCTGGATGCAGACAGTGAATGGGCCAACGATTAATACGGCTACGGGTTTTACGCGTGCTCAGGTGCGTTTATTGGATACCGGGCATACGGCGGGTACGTTTCTGACGGATGAGTTTGGGTATCAGGCTGCTCCGGGGTTGTTGGTGGGCTTGAAGGTCGTGGTGTTTACCTGTGGGTTTATGTTCCCGGCCTTGTTGTTAATGGCAGTGATGGCTGGGGCTAGTAGTAGTGCGCTGGGGATTTTGGCTGCGATTTCTGCTTTGGGTGGGATTGGTGCTGAGCGTTGGTTGTTTTTTGCTGAGGCGCGGCATGTGGTGAATTTGTATCATGGGGCGCAGCATACTTAGGCCTGTCTCATCCCAGCTTCTCTCTCCCAATAAGAAAATGACTGATGATGAATTTTCTCAGATGATATCGTTAATCTCAAAATACGTAGAAACTGAGATGGATCAATTTGAGCTTTGGAAGTTTAAAAGTAAACTGAGTGAAACTTTCGTTAGTATTTCTTTATACTCTGAAGGTGATGGTTCCACATATACAGATGTATCGCGTGCTATAAAAGAAAAGTCGAAATAGCCAACACATAACAAGAACCTCGACCTCTTTGGCCGTTCACAAGCTTGCATGCAACCCTGTCACACTCTATGATTTTAAGCACCTCTATTAAAAAGGCCAAGCCATGTCTGCTGTAATGCCAACCACAGGCTATATCTCTGAGCAAGACTATCTGGACGGGGAAAAGCTTGCCAAAGAACGCCATGAATATACAGATGGCCAGGTGTTTGTTATGGCCGGAGCCAGTAAACGCCACAATCGGATTTCGCTAAATATTGCGACGTTGCTGCACACTGCTGGCAAAGGCACGCCTTGCGAAGTGTTTTCCTCCGATGTAAAAGTCCGTATCGGTAAGCGCAAAAGTTATTATTACCCTGATGTAGTGGTTGGGTGTTCTGCGGATGATGATGCTGATGAGTATTATCTGGAACAGCCTTGTTTGGTTGTTGAAGTAACTTCCAAATCCACAGAGTGGAAGGATTACAATGAAAAAAAAACTATTAGCATATCAGTCAATTTCGACTCTCAAAGGCTACTTGGTAGTGTCACAAGAAAAGCCCTTCGCCAGTTATTTTTACCAGGATGCTGATGGTGAGTGGTGGGTCGATACCTATACCGAATTAGATCAGAGAGTGAAATTACCCTGTCCGGAAACAGAGTTGACCCTTGCAGATATATATGACGGTATTAGTTTTGAGGATGCTACTTAACTAGTAATGGAGTTGCTGCATCACTAAAGCAGTTTGTACTTGCCAAAGCACCGAGGCTGCAAATTTCTTTGAGGCTTGAAAAGCATGAAAGTTAAATATGACATTGCTTCACCAGATGACATATCACGCATTGTCGACATGAAAATCGATATGTTTCGTGAGTTTGATTACACCCAATACCTTGCTGAAAACGCACGTGAAATGATTGCTGAAGATTACAATCGCATGTATGAAGCAAACCTCGCGATTCACTTCCTGGCGAAAGCAGATGACCGTGTTGTAGGGATGGTCGGTGCCTTTATTAAATCCGATATCCCTTTCTGCTACTTTTCTAACAGCCAGTACGGGTTTGTTGGTGATGTATATACAATCCCGACCTATAGATCTCTTGGCATATCTATGAAGTTGAATGAACAAGCACTCAATTGGCTAAGAGATTATGGTGTGGCGAGTGTTCGACTATTGGCTTCAGATGTGGGTCGTCCTATATACGAAAGGCTGGGGTTCTCTCCTGATGTCGGCATGGTTTTGAATTTTGAAAAGTAACTAGTGAAGGTGGTTTTTCAACTATGTACCTAAGGTGTAAAACGGCAGCAGAGTAAAGCTAATTCAGGTCTCTATCTCTGCAGATACGAAATTATCCAGCACTCTTATTAAGCGGGCATTAAGTTATTAAAATACCCTGTGCCGGAAATCCACCAGAATTTTTTAGAAGGTGCTAGCTGAATTCTCAAGGCTAATAGCTCTCCCATTACGCCTAATGTAGACCACTATATGTAAATTTTTTTGAATGTTAAGGCATTGTTTTTATAATAATTTGTATGAATTTTACCCGCTTCGCCAGGTTAGGCACCCAGTATTGCTACGGTAGCTGATTAAAAATCAATCTTGTTTTGCATAAAAAAATAATATTACTAGCTGTTGTTAGTGTGTGCTATAAGGTGCCGGACGTGTGGCAGAATTTACAGCAAGTGTCTGTAATGTTTTTTTCGATAACCCCAAAAAGTTATAGATGATCTTTATTGTATTATTAGCGATGGGCATTGGCTGGTCGTCGAGTGGTCGGCGTTTAAATATCTACCGGCAGTTCATTTTTGATGCATAAGCAGCAACCTATTTCTCTGGCTATGTTGGGTTTTTATAATCCGTTGGAGCATGAGAAAATGGCAGCGTTGTTTGCCCATGCCCATCAATGGCAACGACCGTGGAAGATGGTTGACCCTACTGATAAAGCGGATTTTTTTCTGGTAGCGTCAGAGGGTTCCGGAGCAGAGCTTGATACTTATCAACGGGATTACGACTTCGATAGTCAGCAGACGATTAGCTACAGCGCGGCGCCTGTTAAGAAAGCACAGTGGCATTTATATCGATCTCAGAATGCAGAGCCACCTGCTCTCTTAGAGTTGATTTTATTGTTGAAAAAGATCTCTGTTCGTATGGCTAATTTGTCCAAATGGAGAGAGCAAGAGACCGTACCCCAAATACCTGCGCCTGTTGCCCGTGTTGCTCATAAGTTCTTGATTGTTGGCAGTGTTGGTTCGGGTAAAACCAGTGCAATACAAACCCTGACACAGGGCGATGCCATTTCCACTGAAGCAAAACCCAGCGATCAAACCAGTCTGAAAAAAAAATCTACAACAGTCGCGATGGATTTTGGAATCTTTTGGATTAACAAGGAAACGCAGGTGCGCCTTTATGGTTCCCCAGGCCAGAGGCGTTTTGATTTTATGGGAGAAATCCTGTTGAAGAATGCAAAAGGTCTTATCATTATGATCGACAATCGGCTTAGTGATGCTTTCTCTGAACTCAATTACTACCTGAATCACTACAGTGAATTTCTGAAAAAATACCCCGCAGTGATTGGGGTTACTCATAACGATTTAAGCCCAACCCCTTCGATAAGAGAGTACACCTGTTTTCTCCAGTCACGTCATGATAATTGGCCCGTCTTTAAGGTTGATGCGCGCCGATATGCTGATATGGAAAGTTTGGTTGAGAGATTGTTGCACTAAAAGTAAGGCCATATTTCCTTCGTTTAGTGACAAATAGTGCAGCAAGGAAAGCTGGCTACTTGCCCGACCGCTGTGGGTAGTTGGTTTCTAATTAGCGGTATTTTAAAAATATAAAGGTATAACTAACAATGGCGACAGTCGATTTATTAAAAAAGTTAGATGGCTTTCTGGCGGCAGCAATAGTGGATTCCAGCAGTGGAATGATGCTCGAGTCTCTTACGTTGGGTAGCTTTCCGATTGAAATAGCTGCGGCAGCTAACACTGAAGTTGTGCGGGCTAAGTTGAAAGCGATGGATGCTATTGACATGCATGATGATAATATCGAGGATATACTCATCAGTCTGGGTACTCAGTACCATTTAATCCGTCCGCTTTCTTCTAACCGTGAAATTTTTCTTTATATTGCCTTGGAGCGCAGTCGGGCTAACCTGGCATTGTCGAGGTTAGAACTGAAGAAAATGGAGGGAAGCATTAAGCGGATGTAAAAACAATGGATGCCCTTTCCTCTGTGTGCGGTATTTCGGGTTGATTATTTCGCTTCCCGGCTTTTCCCAATTTCAGGAATGAGGGACAATTAATGGGCCATGGTTGCTAATTAAATTCCCGAGTGTTTTAGTTAATTTTGGCCCATTAGTTTATGCTTGATGTACACAATGTAGGCCAATACGGCGTCATTTTCATTGTTAAGAAAAAAAACGGTTGTTTGGTGAAAAACTTGAAAAAAAACGATAAGAAAATTGAAAATACCATTGTCACAGCGCTGCACCGTGTTTGTGAATCGTTGAGATTTAAATCAAATGGGTTTTGTTGGTTAACCCATTTCGTAGACTATGCCAACTTCCCACAAAGCCTCAAAATCATATACGTATTTGAGACCAATCAGGCGTTAGAGACTGCGAAGGATGAAGCTGTATTTCCTGATATCCTGGCGTTAACAGAAACGAGCTTGAAAAACGAAGGTATTATTGTTCCGCGTCTTGATAAATCGGTATTCTTTGATACTGAGGAAAATGGTGCTGATGTCGACTCAGCAAGCTGGTGTAGAAAATATTCTTAATGGGAAAATAAATGAAATTATTAGTGCGTAATCTGGATCGTTCAACCACGAAGGAAGAGCTGATCGCTTTATTCCAGGAGTTCGGGCAAGTTCAGTCCTGTGATGTGGTTATTGATAAAGTAACCAGCGTATCGAAAGGCTTTGGATTTGTTGAGATGCCAAAAGCGGGTGAAGCAAAAATAGCTATTAAGAATCTCAATAACCAAACTGTTGGTAGCAACAAAATACGCATTAAGAAAGCTGAAGAAAAAAAGGCATAATATTCATGTACAGTTACTAAGACTAAGCTAGCCACTGACTACACATGGAGTAAAGATGTCTGTTGATCCGCTTCTGCAACCCTATAAGTTAAAGCATCTAACGCTAAAAAATCGCATCATGATTACCAGTCATGAGCCTGCCTACCCTGAAGATGGTATGCCTAAAGAGCGTTATGCTGCCTACCATGCGGAGCGAGCGAAAGCGGGTGTTGCGCTGACGATGACAGCAGGATCCGCGGCGGTGTCAAAAGACAGCCCGCCGGTATTTAATAATATTCTGGCGTATAAAGATGAAGTAGTGCCATGGATTCAAAACCTCACAGATGCCTGTCATGAACACGACTGTGCGGTGATGATTCAGCTCACTCATTTAGGGCGGCGTACCGGCTGGAATAAGGGCGATTGGCTACCGGCTATATCGTCGTCACATCGGCGCGAACCAGCTCATCGGGCCTTCCCTAAAAAAATTGAAGACTGGGACATTCAACGGTTAATTAAAGATTACGCGGATGCTGCTGAACGCATGAAAGCGGGCGGCATGGATGGCATTGAGCTGCAGGCTTATGGTCATTTAATGGATCAGTTTTGGTCACCCATTACCAATTCCCTGGATGAACCTTATGGCGGCAGTTTACAAAACCGGGTTCGATTTACGATGGAAGTGCTTGAGGCCATTCGTGAGCGGGTAGGGTCAGAATTTATAGTAGGCATGCGTTACACCGCTGATGAATTGCATCAACAAGGCTTAACTTTAGAAGATGGTCTCGAAATTTCCAGGCTATTCCGTGACAGTGGCATGGTAGATTTTCTGAACGTCATCCGTGGACGCATCAATCATGACGCGGCGTTGACCGATATTATTCCTATTCACGGCATGCCTGGTTCCCCACATTTAGATTTTGCAGGGCAAGTCCGTAAAGAAATCGGCATGCCAACGTTCCATGCAGCAAGAATTCCTGATGTTGCAACCGCCAGACATGCCATTGCCGAAGGGCTTTTGGATATGGTCGGTATGACACGTGCTCATATCGCTGACCCTCATATCGTACGTAAAATTGTAGAGGGGCGTGAGCACGATATTCGCCCGTGTGTGGGGGCGAATTACTGCCTTGATCGTATTTATCAGGCTGGTGAGGCTTTGTGTACGCATAACGCGGCATCAGGCCGTGAATTGACTATGCCACATGATATTCCGAAGGCTGTAACACAAAAGAAAGTGGTGGTGGTGGGTGCTGGCCCCGCAGGTTTAGAGGCGGCACGGGTTGCGGGTGAACGAGGGCACCAGGTCACTGTTTTCGAAGCAGCGGCTGAGGCGGGTGGGCAAATTCGCCTGACAGCCTTATCCAAACGCCGGCAGGACATGATAGGTGTTGTTGAGTGGCGCTTAAAGCAATGCGAAGCCTTAGGTGTAGCGTTCAAGTTCAATATCTATGCAGAGGCTGCTGAGATAGCCGCAGAAAACCCTGATGTAGTGATTATAGCCACGGGTGGTTTGCCGGATACCGAGGTGTTAGAAACAGGTAATCATTTGGTGGTATCAAGCTGGGATATTATTTCTGGCGATGTGGCGCCCGGAAAAAATGTGCTTATTTTTGACGATGCGGGTGATCATCCCGCGCTACAAGCCGCAGAAGTTATTGCCAACACTGGCGCAAAAGTCGAGATTATGACACCCGATCGTAGTTTTGCTCCCGATGTGATGGCAATGAATCTAGTTCCCTATATGCGTAGCCTCCAGGATAAAAAAGTGACATTCACTGTTACGCGAAGGCTGATGGCTGTGGAACAAAATGAGGACGGGCTAAAAGCTATTATTGGTACAGATTACAGCGAACTTCGTGATAATAAATACTATGATCAGGTGGTCATTAATCACGGCACATTGCCCCTTGAGGATTTGTATTTTGAGCTAAAGCCACTGTCTTCAAACCTGGGTGCAGTCAATTATGATGCGCTAATCAAAGGTGAGGAGCAGGATGCCGAAGAGAATCCTAAGGGTGTTTTTCAGCTATTTAGAATTGGTGACGCGGTCTCGGCTCGCAATACACATGCAGCCATTTATGACGCATTGCGCTTGCTGAAGGATATTTGATCTACTAATTAGTTTTGAGGAAGTTAGCTGTTCATGAATGAAATAACCGATTCACTGAATCAATTTGTACTCGCCTGGGAGCAGGGGCCAGCATTTGTAAAAACATTGCTGGCGATCATTTTCAGTATCATGATTTTCTACCTGCTGCGTTTTGTAGTTGTGCGTCGTCTGGAAAAACTCACTGCGCTGACTGACAATGATTTTGATGACCGGTTTGTGCATTTCCTCAAGCAGTTTTTATGGTTGGCAGTACTCTTCTTAGGCTTGATCTGGATTCTACAGATTAATGGTATCAAAGTCGGGCCGGTATTGGCGGGGGCAGGTATCTTTGGCATTGCTATTGGTTTAGCGGCAAAAGAGACATTGGCTGATATCCTGGCGGGTATTTTTCTGATTGCTGATCGCCCCATCCGTATTGGTGACCGGATTATTATTGATAAAATTGGTAAACACTGGGGTGGATGGGGTGACGTGGTTGATATCGGTTTGCGCCGTACCACCATTCGTAATACTGACGGTGTAATTGTTAACTATCCGAATGCTGTGCTGGCTTCTTCGACGATTAAAAACTTCTCCATGAATCCTGAGCCAGTGCGTGCACGGGTACGGTTTCAAACAGATTACACTGCTGATCCGGTACTCGTAAAAGCGACCACTATTGCAGCGATAGAGAGTATCGATGGCATTATTGGTGGTACAACGACGGTGGTTATTCGTTCAATCTGGGATGATGACCAGGGTCATTTACTATCAGGCGTTTTGTATGAGGCCCGTTACAAACTGGAAGACGTGAAGACGCGGACAGTCTTGCGCTCTGAGGTTTTGGAGCAGTTGATTGGTGCTTTTCAGCGTAATAATATTCCTATGGCTGCGCTGCCTGTGAAGCGGGTTTAATCGCAGGGTTATTTGCTTCTTAACAAACCAATAAGCAATAACCCTATGCCCAGGCTGCCAAATCCCCAGCTTAGTAATGATAGGCCCATTACGGTCGGAAACATGGGTACTTGTGGAAGTAAGCTTGCTGTAATCAACAATGCTCCCCCGGCCACAGTCAATGCCGTACTACGCTGATTTCGTTGCATTTGTTGTTGCATAGCTTCAAGCTGCTGTGATTCCCACTGCATCTTCAGCTGATTTTGCCCGCTTTGTTTAATCAGGTCATATAATAAGTTTGGCCCTGATGGCAGGTTTTCCAAAAACTTAGGCAGATTATATTGCGCACCTTTGAGCAGGGCACGTACCCCAACCTGCTCAATCCATCCAGCGCTGGATAAATGGTTTTGCGGTAGTCCACAAATCGAGATCAGGATATAGCTGTCTTCCCAAACCTTCTATGTTCAGCAAGGTTTTCTGTAGCAGTACCAGTTGCGGCTGGACTTCCATATTAAAGCGCCGCGCGGTCTGGAACAGGCGCAGTAATAAATTCCCGAAGGAAATCTGGCTCATGGGTTGCTGGAATATCGGTTCACATACCGAGCGAATTGAAGATTCAAATTCCTCCACACGCGTACCGGCAGGCACCCAGCCTGATTGCACATGTAGTTCTGCAACACGCTTATAGTCACGGTTGAAAAAGGCATGAAGGTTTTCAGCCAGGTAACGCTGATCATCCGCTGATAAAGTGCCAACAATACCAAAATCCACAGCCAGGTAGCGTGGGTCATCAGGGTTGCCGGGGTCGACAAAAATATTGCCGGGATGCATGTCCGCGTGGAAAAAATTATGCCGGAATACCTGTGTGAAAAATATTTCTACACCACGTTCGCCGAGTCGTTTGAAGTTAATCCCATGCGCGACTAACTCATCTATATTCCCCACCGGAATACCACGAATCCGCTCTAATACCATTAGATTGGGGCGCGTGTAATCCCAATAAACTTCAGGTACATAGAGATCGGGGGAGCCTTCAAAATTACGCCGAAGCTGACTGGCATTGGCTGCTTCACGTTGCATATCCAGTTCATCAAGAATGGTTTTCTCATATTCCCCGACTATTTCAACAGGGCGCAACCGTTTGCCTTCCTTCCAGAAACGCTCCAGTAAGTGCGCCATGGTGTACATCAGCTCGATGTCCTGGCGAATAGTTTTTTCAATACCCGGACGCAGGACTTTAACCACGACGTCTTTGTCATCCCATAAAGTGGCAGCGTGGACTTGTGCAATAGAAGCGGAAGCCATCGGTTCCGTTTCAAAGGCTTTGAAAATTTCTGTGACCGGTTTTTTAAAGGCGGTTTCTATGAGCTGGCGGGCTTCGACGCCAGGGAAGGGGGGTACCCGATCCTGTAATAATTTCAACTCATCAGCGATATCATCAGATAATAGATCGCGGCGGGTAGAAAGCATCTGTCCGAGTTTAATGAATATTGGCCCAAGGTCTTCCAAGGCCAACCTCATGCGTTCGCCACGGGGACGTGTTTCCTGTTTGCCCCAATTCCACGGTAATAGTTTGTAGATAAAACTGACGGAGCTAAACTGAGGAGCATTTAAAACCAGTTCATCGAGGCCATGACGGATGGTCACACGCAAAATGGTAGCAAGGCGCAACAAGCGTGCAAACACTCTCATGCCTTAAGACTCTGTATGATCATCTGTATCCAATTGGGATTGCAGGCGCTGGATACGTGCTTCAATGCGGTCTACATCGCTACGTAATGTATCAACTTCATCAAGATAGAGCTGCATTTCTGTTTCAGCAGGTAAGATACGACTTTCTTCCTGTAAATATTCTGAAGTATTCATCCGCATTGCCTGAGCCGTATCATCCAGCCAGCCTTTACTGTTGCGGGTGAATTGTCCGGTCTGATGTGCAATGATGTCGCCGACTGCCCTGGATAATAACTCTTCCCAGTCAATGTCGACTTCACGAATAATTCGGCTGAATTTCTCTGCAATAGCCATATTGCCGTCAACCTGAAGTCCATTCTCCAGCATGGTTTTAGCGCTGTCTTCGGCCCCGGATAGCCGCATAAATGCCAGTGCAGAACCCGTCAGTGTGACATCGGCTTCGCTGCCATAGTCACTCATCACCTTAACGCCATCACTAACCGGAATAAAGTACAGGTGGAGTGTGGGATTAGTGATATGGAATGCGATAACACAGCCCCGGAGTTCGCTTAAACGTAGAATAGCCTCCTCGTCTAGTTTTAACCAGGCATTAAAGGCGGTTTCCAGCGCGGCGGTTAGCGTAGTGAATAGCATGGCGAGTTCAGAACTTAAAGCCTTTATGTAAGGCGACTATGCCACCTGTCATATTTTTATAAGTCACACGTTCCAGTCCGGCGTTTTCCATCATGCCCTTTAATGCTTCCTGATCGGGATGCATGCGAATGGACTCAGCCAAATAACGGTAGCTTTCCTCATCATTGGCGATTAGTTTGCCCATAAACGGTAGGAACTTGAATGAGTACTGGTCATAAATGGGGGCAAGGCCTGGTGCGACTGGCTTAGAAAACTCAAGTACCAGCAAGCGACCACCGGGTTTTAGTACCCGGTGCATGGATGCGAGAGCAGTATCTTTGTCGGTGACATTTCGAAGCCCGAATGCCATGGTAATAATATCAAATGAATTATCGTCAAATGGCAGGCATTCCGCATTGGCCTGCACATATTCAACATTGCCACCAATGCCCATATCGACCAGCCGTTTTACGCCCATTGGCCAGCATTGATCCATTAATGTCAGAGAGTATAACTTTGCCCTGATCACCGATGATTCCTGCGAATTTTGCAGCCAGATCCCCCGTCCCTCCGGCGAGGTCAAGAATATGGTTCCCACGTTTGGCCCCTGCACTTTCAATAGTATAGCGTTTCCACAATCGATGGACGCCCAATGACATTACGTCGTTCATTACGTCGTACTTGTCGGCTACTGAATGAAATACTTCTGCAACTTTATTAACTTTCTCGGTAACTGGAACTTCCTGGTATCCGAAGTGGGTGGTTTGTTCCTTTTCCATGGTTAGAGAGATCCTGGTGTCTAAAAGCAAAAATGATCAATCTAGTCTAACAGGTGTAACTGGTATATTCATGGAGTACATAACATGAAAAAGGTAATCGTTGGGGTTGGCCTTGGACTCGCTGCAGTGTCGCAGGCTCAGGCCTGGACGGGGGGCGTTGAAGACATGCGCACAATGGAGGCCAATGAGCATGGCCAGGTTGTACGGGTCAAATCATCTAAAGTGGAATGTTGCAGGTTACAGCCTGTACGTGCTCATGGACATGCGCATCAGACAAAACGTATCTACCATGGAAAAACTTATTATTGTACTGATGCTACTGCTGGACATGCACGTGCCAGACATGTTGCGCCACAACGTAATCACCAGCAAGTGCTGCAGGCTCAGCGTGTACAGCGTCAAGCTCACCAGGTTCAGCGTGCGAAGCGTCAGGCAATGTATGCCGCTCAGGCAAAGCGTAAAGCACAGCTGCTGAACCAGCAACGCAAACGTGCTGCTTTAATCGCGCAACAAAAACAGCGCGCTGTTCAACTTGCACAGCAGCAACGCCGTGCTGCGCATCAGGCTCAAATTCTTGCTCAGAAAAAACGCCATGCTGCTTTATTGATTCAGAAAAAGCGTCGTGCGATGCAACTGGCTCAGCAGCAGCGTCAACTGGCTAAAAAGCGGGTTTTGTTAGCACAACAAAAGCAACGCGTGGTTCATCAGCAGCGCCCGGTGCAGAGACATGTTGCGCAGGAAGTTGTGATTGAGCGTTACACCTATCCGACATACGTGAGTCGCAATGCTCAACCGGCACCCGCTCCTATGGTTAGACAGGCTCCGCGTATTTCCGTCAGCCAGAGTGTGGCTCAGCAGAGCGTTGATTATCACGACAAACAGCATTCCCGTAATGCATGGCAAAGCAGCGGCACTGTACAACAGATTCAGCAGTCTACATCACATCAGGTTGCATATGATGCTGCAAGGATACGCCATCAACGTGTGACACAAATTCGTGCGGCGCAGATTGCAGCACAAAAACATCGTCAATATCAAATGCAGAAACAGGTTCGGATGGCTCCGATCGCGCCGTATGTGGCACCTAACTATGATACATCACAATCAGTAAAACGCAGCCATTCAGGTGGCTGGCAACGTGGTTCAGCTGTGCAGTCTCATAGTGTTGGCAGTATGTACTCAAGGTATGCGGGTTAAGAAAAACCCTCACAACCACTCCTTCTGCAAAAGGGTGGCGTGAGTTGTAGATTGGGTTGGGGAATGAGGCTTGCCGTGTTTATAGATGGTTGGACTCATGCTTCAACCCACCCTGCATTCAAGCTTTTATAGCATTGAATGTGTCATTACGGGATAAATAGTTTGTTTGTATAGGCCAGGATATCGTGGTGCCAAACAAGGGCAACAAAACCTGCCATGGCCAGCCATGGGCCAAATGGTCTTGGGGTACTGTCTTTTTGACGTTTTATGATCATCCACAGAATGCCAAAAATTGCACCCAAGGCAGAGGATGCGAAGATTACAAAGGGCAGAATTTGCCAGCCACCCCAGGCGCCAATAGCCGCCAGTAGCTTGAAGTCTCCATGACCCATGCCGATTTTGCCTGTCAGAAGGTAGTATGCATAAACGATAGTCCATAATGATAGATAGCCTGCTATTGCTCCTATAACGCTATCCTCTAATGAGGTGAAGAAGCCGTTCATATTCAACAGTATGCCTATCCACAATAAAGGGTAAGTCAGGTTGTCAGGTAAGAGCATGGTTTTAGCATCAATCATAAATAGCGATACTAATGTCCAGGTTAAGACTAATAGGGCCAGTGTTTCTTTGTTAAACCCATACTGGTATGCGACAAGCACTGACAGTAATGCTGTAGCTATTTCGACCAATGGGTACTGTAATGAAATCGGTGTTTTACAGCCCTTACATTTACCGCCAAGAATAAGGTAGCTGATAACCGGTACATTTTCCCAGGCGCTGATTTTGTGGCCACAATCAGGGCATTGAGAGCGTGGAATTACCAAATTGAATGTGGAAGTGTCCGTAGTGTCAGCCTCACTGCCACCGAAACATTCCATACATTCGTGTTTCCATTCCCGTTCCATCATAACGGGTAGGCGGCTAATGACTACATTGAGAAAGCTGCCGATCATTAACGAGATAAGCCCAACGGTAACCAGTAGCCAGGTTGTACTGGTACTGAGTAAATGAATTAATTCCATGTTTGTCCTTAAACAACAGCCCCGAGTTTAAAGATGGGGAGGTACATTGCGATAACCAGACCACCGACTACTACGCCAAGAACAGCCATTATGAGTGGTTCGATTTGCTTAGCCAGCGTATCAACCAGTTCATCCACCTGTTCCTCATAATAATCAGCAGCACGCCCGAGCATTTCTTCTAAGCGCCCGGATTCTTCACCTATTCTGGTCATTTGTACCACCATATTAGGGAATAATTGTGTAGTTTGCATAGCAACGTTTAATTGAAGGCCCTGCGCGGTATCAGCTTTGATGTTCATGGTTGCATCGTAATAGACGGAGTTGCCTGTACTACCCGCAACGGAATCCAGTGCTTCCACCGCAGGAATACCTGCTGCAAACATGGTTGAAAACGTTCGGCAGAATCGTGCGATACAAGACATATTAAGGATGTTGCCCAGAATCGGTATTTTTAAAGTCAGTCTATCTATCAGTTTGTTAAAGGATTCTGAGCGATTTTTAGCAGCAGAAAAGGCAAACCCAAAAGCGACCATTGCGAGTAGTGGTATCCACCAATAAGCCTGCAACCATTCAGAAAGGCCGATAACCCATAGGGTAAATGCAGGCAGATCAGCACCAAAGCTACTGAACACTTCTTTAAATTGAGGGATAACAAAGATTAGCATGATAGAAGATACAACAGCGGCAGCGACGACTACGATGACCGGATACATAATGGCTTTTTTGATTTTGCGCTTCAGTGCCTCGCTTTTTTCCTTATAAGTCGCTACTTTGTCCAGCATATCTTCAAGTGTGCCGGCTTGTTCGCCTGCTTTTACCAAGCTGACAAACAGTTTATCGAAATGCTTAGGGTGTTGTTCCAGAGCTACTCCAAAACTACTGCCACTTTCAATCGAGTCGGCTATTTTTTTGATCAGTGATTGCATCGCAACGTTATCACCACCGTCAGCAACCATATGCAGTGATTGAACCATGGGTACGCCTGAGCGCATCATGGTGGTCATCTGGCGCGCAAAATGGGCAATATCTGAAGGCTTGATTTTTGGGCTGAATAAAGGCTTGGGTTTTTTGTTAACTTTACTGGGATTAATACCTTGTTTACGTAAAGTAGCACGTAGCCAATTAGCATTTAATGCCTGGGTTTCACCCCTGATTTTAACACCACTACGGTTGACGCCTTCCCATTTATACGTTTCCAGTGCATCACTGCTTTTTCTGCTGCTAGAGCTTGCCATTGGAATATCTTCTTCTATTTATAATTACACATTACTCTACCTTATTTTTCTCAGTCGGAACGTTTAGGCAGACGATTGGTGAGTAGTGAAGTGGTATACCAGGTAAGTGCAGCTGATAAAAATCAACATGCATGTTTTTTAGTCTTTGGTAACCCGTTCCAGCTCAGCGACTGATGTAATTCCCTGGCGTACTTTTTCCATCCCTGATTGACGCAAGTCCAGAATGCCTTCTTTTAAGGCCATGTCTGCTATATCCAGAGAGTTGCCGCCATTCATGACCACGCGCCCCATATCTGCAGAAATCGGCATTACCTGGTAAATACCAACGCGTCCTTTGTATCCCTGCGAACAGGAGCCACAG
>CANNZV010004724.1:0-36571 GCA_947561585.1 Caprella mutica
GCACCAATTCCTGCAACAATAAAATTTTACAATCACTTTTCTAGAGTTCGGAGAACAGCCTGAAGGGTTAGACGAGACACAGCTGCGTATCGTGCTTAATCACAAAGCAGCTATCCAGTATCTGACAAAACACGCTGATTCATTGAGTTTTTGCCTTATCTACAGCCGTTTCAGGATGGTAATAAACGGACTTCACGTTTGAGTATGAATATACCCTTGTTGAAGAATCATCTGGTGCCGTTTTCTTTTGCTGACTTGCGGAAACGTGATTATATGTTTGGGTTATTGTCGGCTTATGAGCGTAGGCAGACGGGCTTTTTGGCTGAGGCGTTTGTGAAGGCTTATCAGAAAACTACGCCGCGTTATGCGGAGTTGATTCGGTATGTGCAGGATGGTGGGGTGTTGGGGACACTCACTTGAAAAACACCCTTATTTATACATTTCCGGGAATGAACAGGGGTCGAGTTATCTGCTGGAAGCCTTGCCCAGAGCTAAAGCTCTTTTTCCAATCTATACATTTTAGGTAGAATGTATAGATTGGAAAATTTAAGCACCTGCATACTTGATACATTTCAGTAGCTGGGGGTGTAAGTAGATGCCTTGAAGCCCTTGTGTAGAGCAACCTTGAGGGGTTGAGATGGCACAAAATAGTTAAAAGGTGCCATGTGACTACGAAAACGCTCAAGGTCTAATTTTTTTGACGCATAACACACCAAAAAAACCATAGGGTTTCGTGGTGCATAGTGCAACAGGAGAAACGCTCGTTTTTTCTGGTGTGACCGATGGATTTTACCGAACTCAAACCAGTTAACAGAGAATACCTACCGAGAATCTTTATAAGACTAGCTATGTTAATGATCAGAAACTATGGAGTTACTTTAGGGTAACTATTCAAGGAAGCATAGCTATGTTTAACCAACAAGTTATATCAAATATTGCTAACACAAATCGTATTGGATCAAACCAAAATCATAGTTACGAAAATAGTGAAAAAAGGGGGTTTAAAAATCCCAATGCATTTAATCAGAATCAACAACTTCAACAGATAGTTTCTCTTCTATTGCCTTTGATTCAACTATTGTTGTCTCAATTTCAAAATAATAACCATTGTTGCCAACCAAACAACTTAAACTTGAGTGATGGAGAGCTTGAAAAGTTAAATCAAGCCTTATACCCCGATGGGTTAACATCTGCAGCAGGTTTACCTTCTGCTACTGGAGTTATTGATAGTGATTGTGATGGAAAATTATCTATTGGGGATCAAGTCAGAACGGTCTTCACCAATCCAGCAACTCAAGAAACTATCAATGGGACAGTTCCAGTCGATCAAGGGATAATTGATAGATTTACGGACAGCCAGATACCTCCTGTTGATCCTGAAATACCGGGTGATAGCCCACTTAACCTGACGGAACAACAAAGAACAGCTTTGGAACAGCGACTTTTTAATGTTGAGGATCGAAGTGGCGAGGGATTTGTTGACCGCTTCACAACAACGTTTACCGGAACCATTATCGATACAAATGGTGATGGTAAAATCAGTATTAACGATATTGCTAAAGTCCAGCGGGTGCAAGAATTTCAAAACCAAAATTCAGATGGGTTACAGGTAAATACCACCATACTTGATCATCGTATTACACTAGAAGACTTCCAGAGCTTATCCACTGAGCAAAATCGATTTAATGAAGTGCTGACTGACTTTAATTCTTTCCTCTTTTCACCATCAAGTACTTATGTTGGAAGAGGTTCTACGGGTTACTCAGCCGTTGATGAACGTCTCAGAACAGCACTACCTTCTTCCGTTCTAAATGAAGCAGGGAGAATCACAACTATTAGTGGTACAGGGGACGTGCCGTACATTAACAATATAACCGACCAAAATGGTGATCAAAAACTATCCCCTGGAGACACTATTCTCATTAATATTAATGGCGGACAAACAGTATCACATAGTTTAACTCAAACGGAATTTGACCGTTTTCTGACCGGAGAGAGATATATCGATTCTGCACTTTCATCCAATAGTAATCCGAATTTAGATACCACCGACTTAAATACCATTAGCGGCTTTTTGGATGAAACACGGCGTTATGGAGAAATACCTATTTCAATAAGACTTGATACCCCGGATGGTTTTCCCAACCTTTCGGAGGGTGCTAGTAACGAGCAAGTAGAGCAGGCAACCCAAGCACTATCCGATGCCTTTTTTAGTCATCTGGATAGTTTAGGGTTATCTATTGCCGAAGAAAATAGGAGTACTTTTAGCTTAATCCCCTTCGTATTTCTTCGAGAAGTTAATACAGAGCAATTGCTTGCAATTAGCAATTATTCTGGAACCGAAAATATTGGAGAAGCAAGAAGGGTTTTTCAAGGTACAAATAACCAAAGGTAGATTCTTGTCTGTTAGTCTAACAAACCTAAAATTTAATTAGATAAGTCCTCTATTACATCAAAAAAATCGGTCGTTTAAATTTGTGCATAACGCACCAAAAAAACCTATGGTTTCTTGGTGCGTTTCTTATCCGTACCATCTCAAGTCCTGCCACATCGCAACATGTCACAATTCGATCAGACTGTGCCATGTTTAGCAGCTCTCCCACATTGGACAGAACAGCCAGTCTGTCCAATGTTCAGCAAGAAAATATAGGGTACTTTCAGCTATCCTTCAAAACTTCCTAAAGACTGTTCCAAAGTGATAAATGCCTTACACATTTTATTGAGCTGGATACCCTGACCAATCAATCAGCAAAACCCATGAGAAATTCACACGGGAATTACAAAGCATACTTTTCATCCAAGCTGTCAGGCCAGCAACTCATGCAAATGCTCAACCACACCATCAATCTGCTCCTTAGAAATCACCAACGGTGGCAACAAACGCAACACTGTCGCCCCAGCAGGCAATGCAATCACACCTCGCTCCATCAAAGCCTCTAAAGCAGGTTGTGCCTTACCCTTAAGCTCCAACCCAATCATCAATCCCAACCTACGAATTGACCGAACCTGGCTCAACGGCTTCTCAGTTAAACGCTGTTCAAAATAATCACCCATTTCAAGAGCACGCGCAGCAAGATTCTCACCTTCCAATACCTCCAGAGTAGCCAACGCAGCCGCACAGGCAATCGGATTACCCCCAAAAGTCGTACCATGCATGCCCGGTTCAATCTGAATACGATCACTCAATAGCGTCGCCCCCATAGGCACACCACCCGCAATCGCTTTCGCCACCGTCATCATGTCAGGCTGCAAATCATAATGCTCACAGGCAAACAACTTACCAGTACGGCCAAAGCCCGTCTGAATCTCATCAATAATTAACAGCGCGCCACGCTCATCACAGATTTTCCGTACCGCAGCGATATATTCCTTATCAGCAATATTCACCCCACCCTCGCCCTGCACTAACTCCAGCATCACCGCCGCCGTTTCTTCGTTGACAGCAGCATCCAGCTTTTCAATTTTATTCAGCGGCACATAACTAAACCCAGGCACCAGTGGCGCAAACGGATCACGGTATTTCTTGGTAAATGTCGCACTCACCGCCCCCATAGTCCGGCCATGAAAACCACGCATCGCAGTGACAAACTTAGTTCGCCCCGTCGCCACCCGCGCAAACTTCAACGCCGCTTCAACGGATTCAGTGCCGGAATTACACAAATAAGCACGGGTAATATTCTCCGGCGCACACCCCACCAACTTTTCCAACAGAAGCGAACGCTTGTCGTTATACAGTGTATTCGGCACCACCATTAACTGAGCCACCTGCGCCTGCAAAGCCTTCACAACCGTCGGATGGCAATGGCCAATATTCGCCACACCAATACCCGCAGCACAATCGATGTATTGCTGACCTTCCTCATCGAATAGCACAGCACCTTCACCGCGAACAATCACGGCATCACGCTTGGCATAAAGTGATAAACCGTATTGCTGTTCAAGTGTCTTGTAATTGGGTTGAGTCATATTTTTTGTCCTAAGAATATCGCAAAAAATCTTTGCTCCCTTCCCGCCCTTGTGGGGGAAGGGCTGGGGATGGGGGGTAAGATGTGGCACATTAACTAATCGTAGTACCACTACCAGCCAATGCATCCAATAACGGGTGTTCAGTACGCCCATCAGCAATAATCACCTTAGCCCCACCCTGATCAAACAGCTTGCAAAGCGCCAGCATCTTACGCTTCATCCGGCCTTCCACCTGCTGCTCACGTGCAACTAATTCATCGCCACTCATAGTCGGAACCACGGAACTCTCATCAGTATGATCGTCCAGAAAACCGGGTGCTTCAATAAACTGGAAAATACACTCCGGCTCAGTGACAGCCGCTAACTTGGTGACAATATCATCGTTCTCAGAGTTAATCGCATGCCCATTTTCATCAACAATCGGGATGCACAAAACAGGGTTGTAGCCATTATCCATCAACAGGGACAAGAGCTCTGTATTGACCTGCTGTGGCTTACCGGAAAAATCACGTTTGATCAGTGTTTTGCCATTCTCACGCACCCGAATGCCTCTATTACGCTTACCCTGAATCATCCGACCATCAATCCCGGATAAACCCACTGCATTCATTCCCAGCTTCTGACAACTCTCGACAATGCGCTTATTCCGTAGTCCCGCATAAGCCATCAGGATCGCATCGATGGCATCTTCATCGGAGAAAACGCTGCTGTAACCGGATACTGACGTGAGTACCTGCTTCTCCATGCCCAGCTTTTCTGCGACGGAATCGCGTAAGGCATTCGCACCATGGACAATGATGAAGGGTTTTTCTGTGGTGGCTAAGTCGGCCAGGATGCCTTCTATGTTGATGTTGTCGCCACCGCCGATTTTGATTATGTACATTTTGTTCCTTGTAGATAGAAATTTAGAGGCTTTGCACCCTCACCCCCAGCCCCTCTCCCTTAGGTAGAGGGGAGCTTTGTCTTAGTACTAATTTATTGCTGCTCTACGTCAAACTCTATTTTCAGTTCGAAATACAAATTATTGAGAAGGGGAAATATGCTTTTATAAGCACAGCTCCTGAAATAAACCAAGGCTAAACTCCCCTCGCCCTAAGGGAGAGGGGTTGGGGGTGAGGGTTTAAACCACCAAATTCACCCCATTCTCAATCCGCTCCCAACCACCCTCACCCGCAAACGGAACAGAACAAACCCGTTCCACCCCATCTTTCACCGAGCGGTGCATCTGGAAATAATCAGGGTCTTCACTATAGTTCGATGACAGCAAACTCGTCTCACCATCCGACATCAGAATATTCATCGCCCGCACATAAGTGGTACGGCGATTAATAATCGATACCGCCTTTTCCAATGCCTGTAATTTATCGCCTTTATCCATACGCCGGATGTAATTATAAATCTTCTCCGCACCAATACGGCCTTCCGATTTAATCTTCACGCCACGTAATTCACCATTGAATATAAACACCGAATCACCATCACTAAACGGCATATTATTTTCAATCACAATACCTTCGTCACGGAAAGCACTGCGTGCATGTACCAGGAGTAATTTACTGGAAATCTCGGAAAACTGACTCAGGTCATCTTCCCAAACTGGATTAATATTATGGTAGTGCTGCCATTTTTCAGTGGATTCGGCAGATTCAACTTCCGGCAACCACGAACAACCCCAGCCATGGCCTTGGTATTCTTTGCTTTGCTGCGACAATTCAGCAAACGGCGCTAATTGCTCAGCGAGTGAAAATGGCTGGTCTGAGCGTACTAATAAGATTCGGCACATAATTAGTTCATCAAGCCGGGTGCAGACCAGGGAATTCCAACCCCAGTGTTTCATCAAAGCCCTGCGCGATATTAAAAGCCTGTACCGCCTGCCCCGCAGCACCTTTCATCAGGTTGTCGAGCGCACTAATAACGACTAGGCGATTGCTATGCGGATCGATTTCAAAACCAATATCACAGTAATTACCACCGGCCAGCAATTTAGGTTCAGGATAACGATGGATACCGCTGCGCTCTTTGACGATGCGGATAAAGGGTTCCGTGCCATAAGCGCCACGGTACAATTTCCAGATATCCTTTTCCGCCAGCTTCTCATTCAGGAACACATGACAGGTCGCCAGAATGCCGCGCACCATTTCAATCGAAGTAGCCGAGAAATGGATATTGTCTGCGCCTAATTCTTGCTGCATTTCACCGACATGACGATGGCCGGTTGGCTTATAAGAACGTACCGCGCCACTGCGTTCGGGGTGATGACTGGCTTCGCTGAAACTATTGCCACCCTGACTGGAGCCTGCTTTTACCTCGACAACGGTGGAATCAACCAGACCTGCTTTGTATAAGGGGTGAAGTGCCAATATAGTCGCCGTCGCATTACAACCCGCACTGGCAATCCGCTTAGCACCCCGCATTTCTTCCCGATGTAACTCAGGGATGCCATAAACAAAATCAGACAATCGCTCAGGACAGGCATGTTCTTTGCCATAACACTTTTCGTAGGATGCCGCGTCATTGAGGCGGAAGTCAGCCGACAGATCAATCAGAGTATCCGCCAGCGCTTCAAACTCAGGCAACCGGTTCATGGTATGACCGTGGGGTAAACCCAGAAACAGCACATCACAAGGTTCGAGTTCATCAATCGTAACGAACTTGAGCTTGGTGATTTTTCGCAGATTCGGGTGTACCGAAGCGACGAATTTACCGGCGTAACGTTCTGACGTGACCTGAACAATCTCGACTTCAGGGTGGAACAGCAATACACGCAGCAGATCACCACCCGCGTAGCCTGAACCACCGACTATGGAAATACGAATCATCTTAAAGCCTCTGCGATGGCATATGCCACGATTTTGCCCGGAATATCCACACCGCTGGTATCCACACTGTTCTTGAATTCCATGGTGTTATTCACTTCGTTGACCATTAGGCCATCAGGCGTTTCAAACAAATCAACCGCAACAACACCGCCACCGACCGCCTTAGCTGCCCGCAAGGAAATATCAGCCACTTCCGGCGTCACCTCACACTTGCTGGCGACTGCGCCACGGGCAGTGTTCGTAATCCAATGCTCCGAGCTACGGTAAATAGCCGCAATACAGTCATCACCCACAACAAAGGTACGAATATCCCGACCGGATTTCGCGACGTAATTCTGGATGTAAAAAACTGAGTGCTGATAACTGCCCAGTACCGCTTTATGCTCAAGAATCGCTTCCGCCGCATCACGATCATTAATTTTCGAGAGCAAGCGCCCCCATGATCCCACTGCTGGTTTTAACACCACGGGATAACCGATTTCCTCGATAGCTTCCAGCGCCGAGGCTTCCGTAAAAGCCACCCGACTCTCAGGCTGAGCAATACCGTGTTCGGCCAACGCTGCTGTGGTCAATATTTTATCCCCACAGACATTAGCAACCTCGTAACTGTTGATGCACTTGATGCCTGCACCCTCAAACAGCCGCATAGCATTCAGACCACGCGAATGATTGAGTGACCTTTCCAGTATCACATCCACTTCCGGCCCGGTAGAGAAATCAAAGGTCAGCTTACGATCATCAATCATCACGGGTTGTACACCCGCGCTTTTGAAAGCATCCAGCAGCATCTTCTCATCTTTACGAATCAGCGAGTGCAGCAGACCAATACGCGGAGTCGCCGCCATTATTCGCCCCAGTCTTCTTCAGCTTCCGGTGCTTCACCGAGTTTCGCAGGATCAAGGCCCAATACCTCAAGCTCACAACCGCAATCTTCACAACTCATCAGTTCGCCAACTACAGTGTCAGCTGCAAATTCCACATCCGCATCGCATACAGGGCAAGAAGCCATCGTTATTTCCTCTTTGGTTGTTAATTAGGGTATAGGTTTAAACATCTGGTGTGATTCTAAGTAAAACAGTTAAGGATAAACAGTGACTATTTGGCATATATCCATGCATAAAAGACATAGTTATGGGATGATTTATCCACCAGAAACACCAGAGAACTCACATGAAAACCTCGCACCGATTCCTGCCATCGATTAGCCTGCTCAATGCATTTGAATCAGTAGCCCGCACGGGTGGGGTCTCTGCGGCTGCTAAAGAACTGTCATTAACACAGGGTGCGGTCAGTCGACTAATCCAGAAACTTGAGTCACAGCTTGAAGTACAACTATTCCACCGGGGCAACCGTCGCATGGAATTAACGGCTGCCGGGCGAACTTATGTACCGGAAATTCGTAAAGCGCTGGAAACTATCATCGAAGCCTCAATCGCCTTACGTGCTAATCCTGGTGGTGGGACTTTGCGTTTAGCGATATTACCGACCATGGGCACTCGTTGGCTTGCACCGTTGTTGCCAGACTTTCTGGAACAGCACCCCGGCGTGACATTGAACCTCACAACTAAACTGGAGCCTTTCGAGTTTGAGCGGGAACAACTGGATGCGGCAGTGCATTTTGGTACAACTGACTGGGAAGGTACGGATCACATTAAGTTATTTGACGAGTCTCTGGTTGTCGTCGCTTCGCCTCGCTTATTGGAAGAAGCTTCAATCGATGAGGCCAAGGACGTGCTGGATTTCCCCTTATTGCACCTGAAATCACGGCCACAAGCCTGGGATATCTGGCTGGATAGTCATGGTATTGAACACCCACCACTGAGTGGCATGATGATTGATCAGTTTGCGACCTTGACTCAGGTCGCGGTTCAGGGGGTTGGGCTGGCGTTGTTACCGAGGTTTCTTATTAACCGTGAGCTGGAAAATGGGAGTTTGATCAATGTGTTTGATGAAACATTCTCGAGTCAGGCGATTGGGGCCTATTATTTGGTTTGGCCAAAAACTCAGGCGGACTTTCCGCCTTTGCTGGCTTTTAGGGGCTGGTTGAATCGTAACTTATCCCTTACTTTGTGAAAAAAACACTTAAATTATCCCTTACGCTGTGACAAAATTTTTTTATAAGTACCCCTGACTTTGGACAAAACATGTTTAATCGCCTGCTAAATAGCCAACTAGAACAATGGTTTAATAAGCCCAATCGCAAACCATTTTTGGCGGGAAAGGAATATCAGTTGTTGAATTTGCCTTATTATCTGGGGAGCAGGATTGAGGGTTATTTGGATTGGGCTTTGAAGGCAGAGGCGAGACTGTAAAACAGATTGTGTATTTGCAGAGTCTGAATTATCTCTTGACATATGGAGAAACCGATGATTAGAATCTTAATATGAAAACATCAAACACTTATTTATCGCATTGTCACTTACAGCCAATCCATATTCGGCTGAGGGGTGCTATTGCTTAAGTGAATTGAAACACAGCCTAATCACTAAGAAAGCCCTCTCAGCACCGACTAAGAGGGCTTTTTTTATGAAATAAATTAGGTGTGTTATGGAATATACAATTGAAGATAAAGTAAGAGGTGTCAGAATAATTTCTGGCGATCAAGCCCGTGAAAGACGAACTACGCTCAATCAGCTAATTGAAATAGCCGAACTCGAAGGCTTTCGGGAAATCATTTTACCCAGCATTGAGCCATCGCGAATTTATTCGCAAAAAGCAGGGCCAGAAATCCTGAATCAAATGTATACCTTTGATGACAAAAAAAATCGGCCGTTATGTCTACGCCCCGAAGGCACTGCCACTATTCAACTGTTGGCAGATAAACACTTCAAAAAGGAGACAGATACCAAACTTTGGTATTTTGAACGATGCTGGCGTTACGAAAGACCTCAAGAAGGCAGATACAGAGAATTTTTTCAGTTTGGATTGGAGCTTCTCAACCCAACAGAGAGTGCTGACGATTACTTAATCTCAATCGCCGAAAAAATGGTTCGATTAAAAACCAGTGAGTATGAAGTTACTAAATCCGTAAAGAGGGGGTTAGCGTATTACACCTCAGATGGGTTTGAAATTTCAGCGCCTCAGCTTGCTTCACAAAAGCAGATAGTCGGCGGCGGCAGTTATAAACAAGGGTCTGGTTTTGCGATCGGATTTGACCGGCTAATGTTATGTAAGTAAAAACACTCAATTGCAGGCATTCCATCAAGAGTGCCTGCTACTTAATCAAATGAATCAGCATGGGCGCTCTGAATACAGTTTTTCAGGTATAGACTCGATTAAATTGGTGATCAAAAAACAATCTTGAAAGGCATAGTCATACTCCCACCTAAACCGCTACATCTCTGGATTTTTTCATAAGGACACCATTAATTTTCCATGCCCCATCTCCCTGCTGCTGCATTTCATAAAGCGCTTCGTACCTCTCATTATTTTGGTCAACAAAGAAAGCAACCTGAAAAATTTTACCGGACAAAGCCCTTACCTCTCCAATATCATAGGACTGGGGACGATAAATCATCGGGTAAGAGCGTTTGACCATCATCATAAAATAGCCCGGGCTATCAAAATGTAATTGGACGGCGGGTGACGCATGAAAAAACGCACGATCCTCATCATCTTTTGAGAAAGCGTCCAGCTGCTCAGAAATGACGGTGGCGATTGTTTCATCACGCTTTACGTCATCCGCAAACAGGGTGACAGGCAGCATTATCAGAACGACAAAAAAAGCATGTAAGACACGTTTAATCATGGAATCACCTCTGTAGATAAATGGATTCAAAATAACAGGGGGCTACTGTTTCATACAACCCTTCCCCATAATACCGGCATCTCCCGCCTCCGACGCCACAAGGTATAACTCAAAAACCCCAAAGCAATAATAATCAACGCCCATTCTTCTGGTTCCGGCACAGCAGGCACTGCAAAAGGATCACTAGGCGCAGTCGTTTGCTGCTTACCGGTTTCAACCTCACGATCAAAACGATCAGCTTTTTGTTCAGCCTTTTTCAACGCTTCTTTCTGTCGATCATTAACCAGGACCAGCATGCTCGAATAATGTGTCACGATATCTTCAGTCTTAGCAATACGATGAATCTTATCCAGTGTTGCAAGCTGCTGTGTATCCAGCGTCCGCATCAAATAACGCAGCCAATGACCAGCAGCAATCCCAGCGGGCCGCTCCTCACCCTGCCCTGACCCTACAAACCACAAGTACTGATCCGACACCGACACCAGTTGCGCACTTTCTGGTCTATTCAAACTAGCGGGGACTTCACCCCCCGTCAATAACTGATAACGGCGCAATGCCTCTAAGGCCGAAGTCGCAACTCCGCCCCGTGAACGATAGAGGGTATCCAATAATTTATCGTCATAAGCATAGGGCAATGTATCGCCCATATGTACCAACCATAGCGGCTGTTTTAGTGTTAAGGCAGGCGCATTTTTTAAGGTTTCCAGCTCATAGCTACCAGCATCCGTCAATACGATTACAGCGTCATAACGACTGTGAAGGGTGTTTCGGCTAAAAGCCCGTAGGTGTCGTGGCGTCTGGCTATTGCCTAAGAACACAGGCGACTTAGCATTGGACGTCTGATCAAGCCGTCGACACTCTTGCTTACAGAAATAACTATCAAAACGAATGCCACGCTGGCCTAATTCTGCTAGTGTTTTCTGCACATCGGGGTAATGAGCCCCCATGCTATAAGAGCCATCAACCAACACCGCAAAATGTGTAGACTTCGGTAATGCCTCCTGCTCTTTTTCACGTGGAATAGCCACTATTTGCTGTCCGTCAACCTGAAAACTCAAAGTGCTTTTTTGTGGCTCTGGTGAAACTTGTGCGACCTGCTGAGGAAAACTGTCATGCGTTTTGCGATGGCTAAGCTGCTTACCATTGAGCAGGTAGTTCGTATCGTCGTCCCAGAACAAATTACGTTTTTCCAGCACATCTGGCATAGGCCAATCGCCTTTTGCATCAGCTAATGTCTGGTAACTGAAACGAGCAAATAAGGGCTTTGCAACGTCATCATTCCGACCTTTACCAGGCACCGGATAAACACGCAGCCGGTATTGATAAGGCCCGGTCTGTTCGAGTAAAGCCGGATCAATCCGGCGTTTAACTTCTGCTTTATAAACGGCCTGTGCCGCGCCTTTTGGGCTCAATACATAAGGGTATTTTAATGGCTCACTTTCATTATCACTCAACCAAACACCGGTAAGCACCGCATCTTCCGGCAGTGCAAAGTGTAAAACCGTTTCCTTGGGACGTCGGGTAAGATTACGTAATTTTTGCTGCACAGTCACCGTCGCCACGCCTTGTTCTTCTTCAATGGTGATGGCTTGTTGGTCAAGATGAACATGATGATTCGCCGCATTCAGTAAACCGGCCTCATTGTCCCGACTCATTTCCCAGGTATGTTTCAGCGTCTCAACAATCAACTCACGTTCGGCTTTCTGAATCGGCGCATCGAAAAAGTCTTCATAATGTTTAGCAGCCCGCTCCTTATCGCCCCACCCCTCACCGTCATATAAAAACGGCTTGAGTAAGGCATTGAAGATTCCCTGAGGTATAGCGGCCACTGACTGACTAACACCAAAGGTTCTCTCATAGCTACGCTGAATACGCTGACTTAAATCAGCCGTAGACAGATAGCGGTAACGTGCCAAATAAGCATTTAACAAACCTTCACGGATAGTTTCGTGTTGCTGTACCAAAGCAGCCTGATCCGTGCTCTCAAGCTTTTCTTCCAGCAAATTAAAAACTTGCTGCTGTGGTTGCTGGGTCGTGAAATACAGGACACCCACATTTAAGGCAATAATCGCCAACACCAACGCTATACGTGTCGGCGTCATCAAGCTAGGCAGGCGCTGCACAAACTGGCGGACATACAGGTAAATCATCGCCAACGGCAGAATCAGGAAAAGCGAAAAGGTAAACAGCAGAAACACACCGAGCAACCACCACAATGGATTGATCAGTACCCACAACACCTTACCAATATCATCAAACGTAATACCTGCCAGTACCCCGCCAACCTCCTCTATAAATTCGACAGCATTCGGCAACTGGATAATCAGGAATATGCTGCCAAAATAGATACCCACCCCAGCCAGCAAGGTCGAACCCACCATGCCACGCCAATCATCACGCAAAGGAATTTCAGCTGTCTTACCACGCAGCTGAATCAACAGAAATACCAACCAGGCAATCAAAGCCACCGTAACAATCATCATCAGCCAGTTTACCGCCCAACCGTCATCCCGGAAGGTAAACACCCGTACCAATAGGAAGAACAGCAATGGCATTTCAAACCCGTAGAAGTACTTCATCAATATACGATGGTTACCATGGAAATATTTAACGCCGAGGTACATCGAAGCAAACGGCAAAACCACGACCACCAGGGCATACAAGAGATAGTGCCAGGGTGTGGTATCGCTTAGTGCACCACTGAGTAATGGTGCTACCAGGAAGGGGGTAAACAGAAAAACGGCGAGTATCGTGTATATCAAATGCCATGCCCAGAATATAAACAGGGCGCAACGGCGCTTAATGGTTTCTTTATTAAATTTCATTGAACTGATCCCCGATAGCGTGTTTTAGGGTTTGGATGAAGGGTGTGATTTGTTGTGGTGTGACGGGGCGCTCAAACAATAGAGAAGCCATCACCCAGTTGCGACCGGGATGGAATAAATTATCCATCACACGTGCCGAATAATCGGGTGTGCTGCCCTCAGCAGATTGAAACCAGTAGAGAGCGGTTTGTGGTGTGCCGGTCTTCATGGCAGTTTGTGGCCGGTTGAGTTGCAGGAAGCGCAGCGCATGACCTGGTAACTGCCAGACACCCTGGGCATCGATAGAAAACCCTTGGCTGAGGTAACAGTTTTCCGGGACATGATGGGGTTTCCATGCCCTGCTCCAGACTAATACCATCGCGACCCGCATCGACTGACCGTCGATGGGCAAGGTCATCTGGTACTTGTTAGCCTGGGCCTGGTTACTGGTGAAGAAAGCTTGTTCTTGTGGGTTTAGCTCGGTGGTTGATAGGGCGTATTTTTCCGGGAGCTGTAATTTGTGAGTTACTGTGCTTTGTGCCAGCGTGACCTGTGGTTGGTAGAGTAGGTTCATGGTGGTGATTAGGGTTAGTAACACTAAGAGTATTGCTATGGAAGTCTTTGCTTCCTTTCCCATACAAAAGCGGTGCGTAAAAGGTAAATACGCTTGCCTCCCTTCCCCCCTTTGCGGGGGTAAGGGAGACAAGCATTTCACCTTCTTGTCTGTTCCTTTTTCAAACAGAGGGGAAAAGGTACCAGACACCTGAAAAACCCACCAAACCACCCCACTAGCCACCCCAAACCCCAACAACCCCAGCGTCTGATGCAACATCCCAGCCACTTCAGGCAGCCCCAACACCAACTCCAGCAACACCAGAACCGTAATTCTTGCCACATTAGCCAGGACTAGCAAAAACACATAAACCAAACCAATAAGCAGCCAGCGCCAACCAATCCGGTAACGCTCAATCCAGGTCAACAGCAGGTAAAATATCAAGCCAATCCACAGACTCTTAATCCCACTGCAATCCAGGTCAACAATCGCCGCCCGGTTATCGATCGTCAGAATGGATTCCACGGTAAGCAGCGGCAAACCTGCATGCTGCAACACCGAGCCAGCCCATTGCGCACTCAATAGCCGCAATGGAAACCCAAGGTAAACGTCGAGGTAATGTTCAAACGGCAGTACGAGCATCAATAGTGATGTCGGAATAAACAGGCTGCGCCACAAAGCCTGACGCATGAAATACCCGCTTAGGCCGTAGATAAAGAGAATGAACAAAGCAGCTGAAAGTGTATTGAAGCCAACTTGCGCTTCATTAAGCAGGTAGAGGAATCCGGCACTGATACAGATCAGGCTAGGCCAGATTGAATATCGCGGAGTATGCATCGGCAGCTCAGGTAAACGAGAAATACGATACAGACCAATGCCACACAAAGCCCCAAAGGCCAGGATGTGCAACCAGCCATTAGCTATCGACATTTTGAGCACGAACCACTGTAATACTGGCCAAAACAGGCTGATCGTTGAGATCAACACTGCGAGCAATAACAAAGACTGCACGGGACTTCTCATCACTCTGGAGAGGGTGGCCGTGACAGGATTGTTTAGATGGCTGGCATGAGTATTCATGCATACAGTATCACGCCAGGATATGGAGATTACTTGGCGAGGTATGGGGATTTAGCTGAGTTTATTTGCAGGATTTGTGCAGTCTATAAATCGACTACTCACTCATGCCGAGTGATCAACTTGGTCGCTGAAAACCCTCACGCGACTTGACCACTTCTTCCCTGATAATACAGCCTTCAACATGATCATTGATGAGCCCCATCGCCTGCATAAATGCAAACGCAGTGGTCGGCCCAACGAATTTCCAGCCGCGTTTTTTCAGGTCTTTGGCTAAGGCAATAGATTCAGCAGAGGTGGTTAAGGTTTGAGGTGCAGCCAGATTCTCAGGTTTCGGTTCATAGCGCCAGAAATACGCCGCCAGCGAACCCGCCTCTTCAATCAACTCCAACGCGCGTTTAGCATTATTTATGGCTGCTTCAATCTTGCCACGATGACGGATAATGCCGGCATCCTGCAACAGTCGTTCAACATCGTCTTCTGTAAACTCCGCTACTTTATTGAAATCAAAATTATGGAAAGCAGCGCGGAAGTTTTCACGTTTAGTAAGAATCGTGCGCCAGCTCAGGCCCGATTGAAAACTTTCCAGGCAAACCTTTTCAAACAGACGGCGATCATCAACAACCGGAAAACCCCATTCTGTATCATGATAATGAGGAAATTCAGGTGCGCCACCGCTCCAGTTACAACGTGCTTTTCCATCCGGCCCGGTTACTGTTTCGCTCATGAAATGGCTCCTTTAAATTGTTTTCTGCATGTAGACGCGTACATAACTGAAGACCGGCAGCATCTTCGGCTTTAGCTTCTCTGATAACCCATCGGTTTTGCATGTCAAATGTTCCTGTGCTCAATATCGGGGCACTTGTATAATAGCAAAATGAATTCTATAAGTGACAACCCTACATTTGATTATCTGGTTATTGGCGGTGGTGCTGCCGGGTGCATTGTTGCCCGACAATTGGCGGATAGATTGCCTGATACTCAGATAGCTTTACTGGAAGCCGGGCCATCAGATGAAAATGACCCGGCCGCAAACTTACTGTCTCATCTGGATGAACAGGACGATAGTTATGATTGGGGTTTTCAGGCCACGCCGGCTAAGCATTCAACACAGACCATGGCCTACTCAAGAGCCAAAATTTTAGGCGGTTGTGCTAATCATAATGACTGTGCGTTTATTCCACCACTGACCGCTGACTTAGATCGTTGGGAAGCATTGGGTGCCAAAGGCTGGAACAGCAAAACACTGGGTGCAGCACTGAAACGTGTCGAAAAGCGCCTGCATATAGAAGCCACACCTGAGGGCAATGCGCTTAGCCGTGCTTTTATCGATGCGAATATCGAATTGGGTTTGCCGGAACGTAATTTCCGCGAGGCTACTAACGTCGGTACCGGCTGGTTCCCCTTGAACGCTCAGGGCGATTTGCGCCAGTCTTCCTCGATTACTTATTTGCACCCCATTAATCAGCTGCCCGGAAATTTACACCTATTTACTGAGGTGGCAGTCAATCGATTATTGCTTGAAGGAAAACGCGTGATCGGTGTCGAGACCAATCGGGGTACTTTCACATCCCGCGTGGAAACCATTCTGTGTGCCGGTAGTATTAATACGCCACAACTATTACTGCTGTCGGGCATTGGGCCTGCTGATCAATTGAAAGATCTCGACATACCAGTGGTCCAAAACTTGCCGGGCGTTGGCCAGAATTTAATGGATCATGTAGCCGCTAATATTTGTTATGAACTGAAGGCCCCTGCCCCTTCCTGGACATTGACACCCTGTGAGGCAACCGCACTAATCAAGGTCGATGCATCAGCAGTATCACCCGATGTACTGTTTCATTTTATCCTGCGTTTACGTGAGAAATATGTTGGCCACAATCAGTTCAAAGGGGTGCAGCATGGCGTTAAGTTATCACCCAATGTCGCACGCCCTAAAAGCAGAGGCTCTGTTGTATTGGCCAGCTCCGATCCAGGGATTGCACCAGAGATACAACTTAATTACTTTTCCGATGAGGAAGGATACGATCGCCGGATTTTACTGGGGGGCTTGAGGTTTGCCCGCCGTCTGGTTAAAACCAGTGCTTTATCACCTTACCTGAAGCAGGAAATTACGCCCGGTATCGATGTTGAAAGTGATGATGAGTTTTTTGCCTACATGACGCAGAGCTGTGAAACGGTTTATCACCCTTGTGGCACCTGTGCCATGGGCGATGTTAATCACCCCGGAACGGTTGTCACGCCTGATTTAAAAGTGAAGGGTATTCAGGGCTTACGTATTGCGGATGCTTCTGTATTTCCGGATATGGTGACGGTGAATATTTGTAATACGGTGATGATGGTGGCTGAGCGGGCGGTTGATATTATTGTTGATTCAATACCCCTAATCAAAATTAATCGTGCTGGCTAAGATACTAATTGTTTTTCTATGGCCCAAGAGCATGGCATGTTGAACCTGCCCCACCGAAAAACCAGTATCTTACAGTTGAAAACACAGGTGCTCTCCAAACGATAAAATTTGCTTTTCACCTCTCATACGTTAATCTGGAAACCAGTCGACCACAGGCAGGAGTAAACTATGGCCCTCGCTATCAAACAAGACCAAAAATACACATTCGCAGATTATGAGGCCTGGCCGGAGGATCAGCGCTGGGAGATTATTGAAGGCACGCCCTATGCAATGACCGCTCCTTCGCGTTTGCACCAAAAAATTGTTCTGAAACTGGGCAACCAAATAGATCAATACCTTGATGCCAAGCCCTGTGAAATATATCCCGCCCCATTCAATGTTCGTCTGCCCATCGAAAATGAAATCGACGAACTCATCGAGACCACCGTAGAGCCTGACTTATCCATTATTTGTGATCCTAATAAACTGGATGATAAGGGTTGTCGAGGTGCACCAGACTGGATTATTGAAGTGCTGTCACCGTCTACAACGCTAAGAGATATGAATACGAAGCGTGATCTTTACCAACAGCATGGCGTGAAAGAATACTGGATTGTGCATCCGCTGGAACGCTGGGTCATGATTTATACACTGGATGAAACAGGTAATTACGCCAAACCGCTGGTGGTGGGAATGGATGACGCAA
Source organism: Caprella mutica (assembly GCA_947561585.1). NCBI lineage: Eukaryota > Metazoa > Arthropoda > Malacostraca > Amphipoda > Caprellidae > Caprella > Caprella mutica. The sequence goes on from CANNZV010004724.1 coordinate 18,063, forward strand.
CGTCGGTTAATCTATTTGCTGATTTTGCTGTGGACTGGGGCTTTCTGATCGAACAGAAATGACAGCCACTGTAGTTTTGTTACCTGAGAGTTTTTGATTCTTAGTCGGCGCTCAACTGGCCCATGGCGCTAAAAATCAGACCATCTCGTCACAAAGCTACTTTGGAAAACCTGATATAATCAAAGAGTATTTCAAACTGGAGAACATCGACAATATGTCATCCACACCACGTATGATCCGAAAAGTAGTAAACATCACAACCAATAAAGAACAGCCCTCTGATTATCAGTACTGGATAACACGCTCAGTAGCTGAACGCCTTGATGCTATTGAATTACTTCGTCGCCCCTATCTGGATAAATTAAACGATGTTTCACAAAGACTTCAGCGAGTTTATCGAGTTACTCAACAGTCATAAGGTTGAGTATCTACTGGTAGGCGGCTATGCACTGGGAATTCACGGCCATCCAAGGTATACGGGTGATCTTGATATTTGGGTAAAGCCTGAACCGAAAAATGCGCAGAAAGTTCTCAGAGTCCTGCAGGAATTTGGCTTTGCTGAATTGGAGCTGGGCGAAGCGGACTTTACAAAAATTGGTAATGTTATTCAGTTGGGCTATCCACCACTACGTATCGACTTGCTTACCCAACCTGATGGGGTTGATCCACCCCACGAATATCGGACACCTCGAGAAAGGAGTATTATTCCCATCCAGAGGTAAATGATATGAGCAAGAAAAAAGCATCCTACACACGCCATAGCAGCGAATTTAAAGTCGAAGCACTGAAACTGGCAAAAGAGGTCGGTGTAGCCAGTGCGGCCCGCCAACTCAGTCTGCACGAATCCCAACTTTACAACTGGCGTAAGCAGGCAGAACATCAGCGTACAGTCACTGATCGTGAGTCCGCTTTAGCGACAGAAAATGCCCGGTTGAAACGCGAACTGGCTCAGGCCCGTGAGGAAATTGCCATTGCAAAAAAGGCGGCCACCTACTTCGCGAAACAACTGCCATGAAATATGAATTCATCGCAGCCCATGCGTCGGTTCACAGCATTGATGCACAGTGCTGTTTTCTTGGCGTATCGCGGAGTGGGTACTATCAATGGAAGCAAGGTAAACCTGTCAAGTTAAAGGCATGGCAGAACACACTGGATCAACGGGTAAATGCCTGTTTTTATGAGTTTAAAGAATGCTACGGTGCCGTTCGTATTCACCGTGAGCTGTGTGAAACCCACGGCTGGCATTATAAACCTCAAAAGCATTGAAAAAAGCCTGAAAAGACAAGCGCTGGTGGCAAAGGCAGCGAAGAAATTCAAAGCAACAACGAACAGTAAACACAGCCTACCTGTTGCAGATAACTTACTGGAGCAGAACTTTAATGCTAATCAACCCAATGAGAAATGGGTGCAGGATATTACTTATCTCTGGACGGCTGAGGGTTGGCTCTATCTAGCCGTTGTCATTGATTTGTTTTCACGTCAGGTAGTTGGCTGGTCAATGTCAGAGCGTATGACCGCAACACTGGTATGTGATGCCTTACAAATGGCCCTGTTCCGGCGACGTTTCCCGCCGGGCGTGGTGGTACACTCTGATAGAGGGAGTCAATATTGCTCACGTGATTTCCAGGATTTGCTGGCTGAAAATAAACTACTGTGTTCCATGAGTGCCAAAGGGAATTGCTATGATAACGCTTGTGCTGAAAGCTTCTTTCATTCACTCAAGGTAGAGGCCATGCACGGCGAAATCTTCACAACACGCGCCTGTATGAGGCAGACCGTATTCGAATACATTGAAACGTTTTACAATACTAAGCGTAGGCATAGTCATAATGACTACATTGCACCGAGGCTGTTTGAACAAAATTTTTACAACAAACTCCCTTCTTAAGCTGTCCGTAATTTGTGGGGTGGATCATTTACATCTCTGTGGCTAAACAGATACGGGGCAAAGTTTTCCCTGGTATTGAATGGATTACAGCAGAACAAGGAAATATCTGGAACTCAGAATTGGCGACTGCAAAGGCACTCCGACACCGCACACGTATTGAATCCAGCCTATCAGAGGTACTACGACTAAAGTTGGTAAGAGACTTTGATCACCTGAAGCAGATTATCGACGACCTTTGATAGCACCTGATATAAAAGATCACCTTTCATTCGATATAATGAAAGGTGATCTTTTGCACTAAAGCATTACTTCTATTGGGTTTGTTCGAAAGCTTGTATAAGTTCGGGAAGCCTCCACAAAATTATTCCAAGTAGAACTGATGCAGAGAAAACAAGAGTTTTCTGGAAACTCATTGTACTTAAGGTATAGATCAGAAGATTAAGATGATCATTGTGCTTTAACATAACTAATTACCCAGGTATTTAAAAATACTATTTTTTTGGTGACAGCCAATCAATAGTTGTTCAGGAAAGTACACTTTTCGCACTTTGGAAGAACACAATACATTGCCCCTAGACAAAAGTTAATTCGAAATAAAAATGATTTTAATCAGAAATATTCGATGAGAACACCGATAACATTATGATATACTTAGTAAGAACTAGTTACCCAAATTAGTTGCTTCAATGCCTCTGATGATGACAGTCACAGAGGCATAATTCTAAATATAATGTTCAATTTAACCCTTCCTTTTAATCAGACGAATTAAGCCTGTAAATAGGCTTTGAATACATACGCATATGTACAGAAAAACTCGTTTAGGGTTTAAATTGAAATCCAAACACTACCTGGCACAAGGTCGGGTATAAAAATATCCATTTCATTCCCTATCCAGCATCGAACCATATAAAACAATCATAGAACCGACCGAATCCGACTATACCTAGACTCGTTCTAAGCAAATCACTTTATGCCTTCTAAATTAAGCCATTTGGGAATGTGGCGCTGATATAGTTTTCGAATGAACTCGTACCAAAACTTGTACCAAACCCCCAGCTTGTCGGAACACCATCCGTACCTATAGCACCTGTAGGTGCGAAATCAGATCGCTCATAATTGTCAACCTGTGATTTTAAAGCACCAATTGAATAAGATTGGCCTCTAATATCAACAATTTCATCATTACCTAGCACTTCACGATCACCACTCGGGCCAATTTGCCCAACACCAATTGTTGTGAAGCCACTAATTTCAACAGGCCCTGTTGGTACAGACGCACCCGTATCAGGTTGGTTAGCTGGCTGATTAGTGGGTTGCTGATTATGCGTTCCTGAACATCCAGCAGGACCCGACCCATAAGACTGGCCTGCACTATTGCTTGGTGAATTTGCCGTACTACTAGAACCAACCTGATTACTAGAGCCTTCATTAGCTGATCCAGCTTCGGTTTTGCTAATTAATTGCTTTACCAAAGAAGAAAGTATCTGCAAGATATTCTGCAAGCTGCCGTTATTATTAATATTAAAACTGCTTGAATTTATAGCGCTATTATTGTTGCTTCGCACATTTCCCTGGTCTACTTCTCTACCATATTGACTAACATTCTGATGTTGATAATTACTATTGATCATAAGGTTCTCCCAAAACATAAAAATTATAAATACCTGATTATTAAGGTATTTATAAAATATTTTTCAGTACTCATTTAATAAACACTATAGTAGTCCATATATCAAAAAGTTACTTATCAAATTTATATTTCCAGATAGAGATTGTTAATTTACTTATGAAAGGTGTATTGTTTAAGTTGGCGAACTCATAGTTCTCTATAAATCTCCACTAATATGGTGTTGCACTTTCGCATATAAACTTGAGTGTTTTTTTAATGTTAAAATTAATACTTTTATAATTTTATCGGCACTCGTTAGTCATGGGAACTTCAGGAGAACTCACAGCTTTCAATTGAGTTAATCACAATAATAAATATGACTTATTCTCTTTATTTATAGTGAGGTTATTATGTTCTCAATAAATTTCAAAAATGTAAAATATTTCAGTATATTGGCCTTAATGCTACCCTCAATCTGTATTGGCGGAAGCTTTAAAGCTAATTTTCAAACCGCAGAGCAAAGCAGTGATCCACCCCACGAATATCGGACACCTCGAGAAAGGAGTATTATTCCCATCCAGAGGTAAATGATATGAGCAAGAAAAAAGCATCCTACACACGCCATAGCAGCGAATTTAAAGTCGAAGCACTGAAACTGGCAAAAGAGGTCGGTGTAGCCAGTGCGGCCCGCCAACTCAGTCTGCACGAATCCCAACTTTACAACTGGCGTAAGCAGGCAGAACATCAGCGTACAGTCACTGATCGTGAGTCCGCTTTAGCGACAGAAAATGCCCGGTTGAAACGCGAACTGGCTCAGGCCCGTGAGGAAATTGCCATTGCAAAAAAGGCGGCCACCTACTTCGCGAAACAACTGCCATGAAATATGAATTCATCGCAGCCCATGCGTCGGTTCACAGCATTGATGCACAGTGCTGTTTTCTTGGCGTATCGCGGAGTGGGTACTATCAATGGAAGCAAGGTAAACCTGTCAAGTTAAAGGCATGGCAGAACACACTGGATCAACGGGTAAATGCCTGTTTTTATGAGTTTAAAGAATGCTACGGTGCCGTTCGTATTCACCGTGAGCTGTGTGAAACCCACGGCTGGCATTATAACCTCAAAAGCATTGAAAAAAGCCTGAAAAGACAAGCGCTGGTGGCAAAGGCAGCGAAGAAATTCAAAGCAACAACGAACAGTAAACACAGCCTACCTGTTGCAGATAACTTACTGGAGCAGAACTTTAATGCTAATCAACCCAATGAGAAATGGGTGCAGGATATTACTTATCTCTGGACGGCTGAGGGTTGGCTCTATCTAGCCGTTGTCATTGATTTGTTTTCACGTCAGGTAGTTGGCTGGTCAATGTCAGAGCGTATGACCGCAACACTGGTATGTGATGCCTTACAAATGGCCCTGTTCCGGCGACGTTTCCCGCCGGGCGTGGTGGTACACTCTGATAGAGGGAGTCAATATTGCTCACGTGATTTCCAGGATTTGCTGGCTGAAAATAAACTACTGTGTTCCATGAGTGCCAAAGGGAATTGCTATGATAACGCTTGTGCTGAAAGCTTCTTTCATTCACTCAAGGTAGAGGCCATGCACGGCGAAATCTTCACAACACGCGCCTGTATGAGGCAGACCGTATTCGAATACATTGAAACGTTTTACAATACTAAGCGTAGGCATAGTCATAATGACTACATTGCACCGAGGCTGTTTGAACAAAATTTTTACAACAAACTCCCTTCTTAAGCTGTCCGTAATTTGTGGGGTGGATCAAATCGCATGTACCGCCACCACTTTCACGTTGTCCGGCAAGTCCAACTCACCACACAAAATAGCTTGTTGTACAGCAGAGCCAAAAAAGCCTTCCACACCATGCACACCGGAAGTGGTCAGCAGCACCTGACTGGCCTCAGGGTTCCCCATGACGGCAACATCAGTAGCGATAGGCTCTCCGTCCGGGCCAGCCAACGGATGCAGGATACTTTCCAATTCAGCACCTGCTTTCTCTGCCGCGTTACGAAAAGCCTGACAGGCTTCCCCGTAACTGCCAGAAAAGTAGTTTTCCATCTGTAATTCCTTTATATGATCGCTATAGAAGCTCATTACGCCCACACTCATCAATACCGCGCATCAAATGCAATAACCGCTTTCTCATCTGAGGCAGTGCTGTGTCCGAAGTCTGTATTCCATAGCGCAATGTTATTGCCAATGAGCTGGCTAACCATATCAAGAATGTCCGGGCTGCGGGCAAACGAAATAAAATCCGGGGCAAGGGGTAAAAGTGCGGGACAATAATCGCTGAAGCTGGGGTCACTCTTTATAAGCTGCGCATGGGCGTGGCGGATGCCTGAAAGCGTTTTATCACACAGGCGGAAGTCAGGTATGACATAGCCGTCTTCTTGATACTGTAATACTTGAGCATCGCTTAGCATGGGACACTTTCCATATTGCTAATGGGAGGTGTCTGAGTATATCGTTGGTTTTTGACTGCGCCAATTTCAGTTGGCAGCATTTCTCGTAGACTAAGCGCCACCCAAAAAGGAATGGTACTGTGGGTCTTCATAAACGTCTCTAAACCAATCTGAGTATGCAGTGCCGAAGAAGTAGCGGATATCGTGCTTTATGCGGCTAGCGATTCCGCAAAATTCATTACCGGCTACCCATTGGTGCTTGATGGTGGGAATAGAGCATATTTGCGCCACCAACGTCGTACCTACATCAGCACCTAAAATAATAGCCAGAGCGCTGGCAGTGAAGTATTTTCTCATAGAGAAATGATCCTGAACTAGGCGTAATCCATCATACGATTCAGCCTGACTTTTTCATCTGTTCATTGATGTTTTTAAATAATTTCTGTTGCGCCATCCGTAATTCACTGACGGCTTGATTATCGTCCATTTTCAGTGCAAAAGCATTCAATTGTTCCAATGTGGTGTTCTCCTTCAGATAGGATTTATCGGTACTGAGTGCTTTTAGCTTTTCAAAGGGTGTCATCATCGCTGAATAGGGGTAGCGCTTGCACTGCTTACCTTTGTCATCAGTGATTGTTTCCGGAAAGTAGCAGGGTCGATGAAAATTAGTGTAGCGATACAGTTCCTGATGATTGATTTCATTCATGGCCTTTGCCCAGTGTTTCGGAATATGAGCGTGACCATAGGTTTTTCTGACAATAGCGGCGTTCTTTCCCTCTGCCAGTGCATTGTCATTGGAGTGCCGTGCTCTGGATTTAGTAAACTCAATCCGCAGTTTCTCTAACAATTTTGCGACCGGGTAGTTGACATACTCTGAACCGTTGTCGGAGTGGAAGCCTTTGATTTCAAATGGAAACAGCGTGAGTATTTGTTTCAGTGCTGGAAGTAGAAACCGTTCGCTAATGGTCACGACACTAGTGACCACTTCAAACTGCGTCACCTCATCCACAGCATTAATGTGATAAACACCTTTTTCCTTGTCGAGGTCACCTTGGTGGACTGTATCAATCCGAAGGTAGCCCGGTTCGCCGTTGGGAGCAGGCTTTTTGCGTTCACCAATACTGACCTTCGCTGCCTGCGTTTTATGGTGTTGTAAATGCTGGCGCTGGTACGTTGTCGTTTGCCGGAAGCGGTAAATCTGGGCGACTGAAATAGCGGACAAAGTACGGTAATCTGCCTGGTCGAATAGCTGAAAAGCGCGCTCACACAATTTCTTGATCACCGCACCACTGGGGGAACCATGGAGTTTATCCATGTGTGCCAGCCGTCGAATATCAGCATCTGTGTAACGGCGCTCAAATCCATTATTTCGGGCTGGGTGCCATCGAATGTGGCCGGTTTGCCGGTGCTCAGCAATCAACCGGTTTAACTGGGGACGGGAGTAACCGCTCACCACGCTCCATGAACAGCAATAACTGGCCTTTGTCAGACCTGGATCGCTGATGATAACGCCATTTAACCAGCGTTTTCTCCAGCCACCGATAACGATCAGCCTTACCTGACAGGACTGAAAAAACCACGGGTTGTGTACCGGATAAAAAGGCATCGATAGCCTCAATTGTTGTTAGCTCATCCAAATTCATGATCACTTTCATCCTTTGATCATGAACAGACTATTGAAATTTTCAGACTCAGTTCATATGAGAAACACGCCTTGGCTTCAGTATCATTTCATATGAGAGAAGGCTAGTGATTTACATATGTAGCTTGTATGGCTATTCTCATAGAAAGACGATATCAATCAGGTCGGATCCAACGTTCCCGGTGCTATCGGCGGATGCATTTTTAAAGTTTCCTTAAATGCAAACACCAGTTTCATAATCTCGCCCATTGCCCAGGTATTCTCAATCATCACATTAGTCTCTTCCTTAGGATCTTTTTTGAGATGAAATAGAAGCGGAGACTCAAGCTTGCCACTGCCTTGATTCACTTCCGGCTCCCAGAAGTAATGACACTTCCAATCCTGCCATTTTACCGCTCGCAGATCTTCCTTGATGAAATAGACAAAGCCTTCACGCTCTGAATGCGCTGCGCCTAACAGGAACGCAGTTTGATCAATACCATCTACCGGACGGTCTGTTGGTATCTCATTTCCTGCACCAGTAAGAGTTGCCAGTGTTGTGTAAAGATCGCTAACATGCACAATTTCATCACTCACTCGGTTTTCGCTAATTTTACCCGGCCAGCGCATGATCGCAGGTGCACGTAAACCACCTTCCATCGCAGTATGGTAAGTACCCACGCCAATAACCTGCGGTCCCTCGCCATGGATCACGAAACTCCGGCCATTGTCAGATGCGAAAATAAACAAAGTATTATCCGCGATTCCTAAGGCTTCTACTTCATCTAGTAACTGCCCAACACGATGATCCATTTCGGCTAGCGAATCTGCCATCTCACCAAAGCCGGTTTTCCCCATAAAATCCGGGTGTGCCAGATTAGGGAAGTGCATCTGAGTAATGGGTGCGTACAAAAAGAAATGCTCCTCTGCCGCTACTTTTTCACGCATAAATTGCTGGCTGCGACGTACAATTTCCGCGTCTATTAATCGGCGGCTGTCAAAGTTTAACTCTCCTAAATTGACTGAATCTTCACCTGCTTTACCTTCCATAATATAAGGCATTTGGCCACGAGAAGGGTCGAAGCCCGGTGTAGTCGTGAAATAGGCTTCATTCAGCGTTCGAGGTAATCCATACCATTCATCAAAGCCACGCGCAGTGGGTAGTCGGCTTTGCATATCACCAAGATGCCATTTCCCGAAATGTGCGGTTTTGTAGCCTTGGGTTTGCAATAATTCTGGCAATAGCACTTCCCAGCGGGTTAACCCCTGCGGCACGCCCTGGGGTAAGGACTGAAAAGCACCGGTGCGAATGGCGTGGCGTCCGGTCATAAGGGCAGCACGGGTTGGCACGCAGTCGCTTTCCCACGTTGAAATTGGTTAGGCGCAGGCCCTGCTGAGCCAATGCATCAATGCGTGGTGTGGGAGCACCTCTCAAAGCACCACCGCCATAGCAACCGAGTTCGCCCCAGCCAAGATTATCTGCGAGTACAAGGATGATATTGGGTTTGTTTGTGGTCATTATTAAGCCGCTCCTACCGGCACTCCCATAGGACGCTTATCATCCGGTCGAGACCGAACCATGTCCATTAGCTCTTTCTGAACGGCAGCGACACCAGCGTCATTAAAACGATTATCCATTTCATGCGGATCGTTTACCAGATCGTATAATTCGCCAGCCTCAGAACCCGACTCAAAAGTAAGCTTATGTGTCTTAGTACGGATAGTCGTTAAGTCCAGTGGAACACCAACCCGCGCAGGGAGTAAGTCCCATTCGTTAAACGCATAATCCCGTATACCATCCTCTTTTTCTATTAGTGAACGCAACGATGTACCGTGCTGAGTTTGCAAAGCGGCAGCTTTGGCGTAATCATTAAAGGTCGGTGATAAGTCTAGTGTCGATACCGGTTCCATCACTTTTTTGCCCGCCGGGATACCCGGCCCGCGCATGATTAGTCCAACTTTTAGTAGCCCCTCATAATGCATTGGCCCCTTAAGAATAAGACCATGATCGCCTAACCAGTCGCCATGATCACTACTAAACACCACGATGGTATTATCTGCTAAGCCAGCTTCATCTAATGCCATTAATATCCGTCCAACATTATGATCGACCAGCGAAATCATCCCATAATAATTGGCAATTAAATCGCGTAGCTGACGCTCATTCTGTGGTGCCATTCGGCTGTATTCACTGCGCCATTTTGCTGACTGCTTATCACCACTAGGAGCCGACTCAACGACTGCACGATGCCACCACGGACGGCGATCCAAATCGCGCTGCCGATACTCCGGAAGGTCAACTTCATCGGGATGATGCATGCGCGACCAAGGTTCCGGCGCATCCATAGGGTGATGAGGATCGGGGAACGAGGCCCATAGACAAAAAGGCTTATCTTGGTCTTTCGCCTTTTTTAGATAATCAACCGTACGATCACCAACCCAGCTACTATTATGCCAAGCCGTTGGTAATGCTGAGTGCCAGGTTTGTGCAGCATCGGTTTCAGGTGGAAGATGGGTATTATAAAGGGCATTTTTTTCATCGCCTTTACCATCTGCATAGAACCAGCGTTCAAAATGCTGACCCTGCGGCGGTTTAGGTGGCAGAAAATAGTTGTGCCCAATCAACATTAGCTCGACGTGCTCAAAGCCCATATAGGGCCCAAACCAGTCTTTTCCAAAATCTGCCGAGCTTTTTACTGATTCCGGCGAACCGGTTGGCTCAACTGAAAAGTAACTAGCGAAATGCGCCTTGCCAATGAACCCTGTGTCGTATCCTGACTGCGCCAGTGCTCCGGCAAAACCCTTTTCTCCCAGCGCGGGATCAAGATCAATTCCGTTATCATGCGCACCATGGGTACGCGGTAATAACCCGGTAAGTATCGAGGCACGGGTGGGTTGGCAAACGACATTGGGTGTAATGCAAGCATCAAAGTGAGTACCTTGCCGCGCTAACTGATCAAGGTGCGGTGTTTTTACATTACGACCTTGGAAACCAAAACAGTCCGCACGTTGTTGATCAGAGGTGATGAATAATATATTTGGGCGTTTTGCTTCAGTCATAAATCATCCTTCAATTTTTTCGTAGATTAAATGCAACTACGAAGACGGCCAACACCATAAATGCTAAGGCTACCGGACTGGTGAATAAGAAAAACGGATCACTACCAGTAGCTGAAAACGCCTGCCTTGCAGTGTCTTCTAACCTTCCACCAAGAATAAAAGCAATCACAAACGGCAGCGGTGACATACCTACCCGACGCATCAAATAACCCAATACGCCAAAACCTACCGCAATCCAGATAGCCGCCATGCTGGTTTCCTGCACGTAAATTGCTGTCAACGTTAAGAGCAATACAATCGGCAATAACACTACCTTGGGTATCCGCGCCATCACGCCAACCCAGCGCATAAACAAACCGCCTAATGTCCAGTTCAATCCATTTGCCACAAACATTGCGGTAAAAATACCAAAGGCGACCACCAACTCAGGGTTCACCCCCTCATTTGGCACAGTAAACACTCTGGGTCCGGGGTTAAAACCAGCAATGCTATCCATCGCAAGGATCAAAAACACTGCTGCGGCATTACCAGGAATCCCGAGTGACAATACTGGAATTAAATTAGCGCCTGACACCGAGGAGTTGGCGGCTTCCGTCGCAGCAATACCTTCTTTAGCCCCTTCACCAAAAGCGGGAGCATCCTGAGCTTTCTTTTTTAAATGGCGACTTTTACCGGTGGTGTAACCCAGTGTTGCTGCCAAAGTGGAGCCAATACCCGGAAGCGCACCTATCGCTGTACCAATCAGCGCCGAGCGCGCGATATAAGGGAAAATGTCGCACAGGTCACTTTTTCTTAGTGCCTGATCACCTTGTTCTACAAATCCGCTGCCAACTTGCGCACGTTGCTTGTCACGCCACAAATCCTCCATACTCTTAAACACTTCACCCAGAATCAAAACGCCCAGTACTGCGGTTGTCACGGGGAAACCCTGTGCAAGTTCAGGCATACCAAAAGTAAGCCGTGGATAGAAATCTTCACCGGTCGCCACCATTGCCGCGAATAAGCCCAATCCCATTGAAATCAAACCTTTCGCCACTGACCCACCGATCACCGCGGCGATGAACGCCAGTGACAGGATCAATAATGCAGTTTTTTCTGGCAGATCCAGATAACGTTCCACCATGACCGCTAGAAAAGGAGCACAAATAATCAACACGATGTCGGAGAAAGTGTCACCGGATACCGAGGAAAAATGGGCTATTTTTAAGGCTTTTCTTGCCTTGCCGCGTTGTGCCATTGGATAGCCATCCAGCGTGGTCATATAGGCATCAGGCGTCCCCGGCGTATTGAACAGGATTGCGGGTACTGCGCCACCCACCGTGGCCCCTTTCATAATGCCAATCAGGAAGCCTAGCACTGGTAACAAGGCATCCTCATGAAAGCCAAAAATTGAAATCAGAATCGGCAATGAAATTGCCATTGCCATTGGGCCGGCCAGTCGGGTGTGGCGCCGACGGTAATGCCCAGTAAAAAGCCAAATAATACCGTCATCAGCGTCATCGGTACGCCAATACCGAACAGGCTGAACATCTCCGGCCCCTGAAAAACAGCCTGAAAGCCCAGCAACACATGTGCCCAGATCATATCCATCAAACATCACCGTTGGGTGGCAGTACCAAGTCGTCAAATGGCAAATCGTAAAATAATGCGATGAGTAATGTAGCCAGTACCGCTATAAACAGCCGTGACCAGCTAAAACGCCTATCTACCAGCGTCATCAGTACGTAAACCAACATGCTTCCGCCTAGCAGAAAGCCGATATACTTCCATGGGAGCGTGTCTCGCAAAGGTCGGTACTCTTCATCACTTAGCATGGCTGCCAGTGGGCCGCTGTAACGCATTAAGACCATACTAATAACAATAATGAACAGCAGAAGCCCTAGCCAATAGAAATTATCACGTGTCAGCCCTATCGATTTTTCGTTTGGTTTAAACAGCAGCATCAACCCACCCAACAGAATGATTGCTCCAGCTACTGTGGGTGCAAGACTATCGCCCAGCGTCAGGGAACGCCGGGCTTTTTCAACATAGCCTGTGTCGACATCGAATGGAATCCAAACAAAGACCAGCAGAGAAGCACAGGCTATGCAAACCAGGCCAAGAATACGGTCGGAATTCACTTACTCCCCAGCTGCCTCTAGCAATGCTCCGGCACTGTCATACTCTGATTGTAAGAGCTTATCCAGCTCTTCACCTTTGATCAAAGTGTTACCGCCAAAGGCTTTCTTAACAAAGCACCGGCTTTGCCTGCTTGCGCAGCGGCCGTTAGTGCATTAGTTAACCCTTCACGTGCATCATCCGGCATTCCAGCGGGTGCAATAAACACAAAATATCCGTCTGCATTGAAGTCCACACCTAGGTCTTTAAACGTGGGTGCATCCGGGGTTTGCTTGAGAGGAGCAGAAAGCGCAGATGCGAATGATGCAGGCTGAATTACGGAAGATTTGTGACCCTGTTGCAGTGGATCAGCAGGCATTTGCCGATCAGGCCGCCATGATTGCCGGGTATGGCGGGCGCGATGCCGCTATAAAATTGGGTGCCCCGGGCGCTACGCCACCGCCAAGGTTATCGACTTTCAGCAGAAGAGAGTAAAGCAGGTCAAAACAGAGACATTAAGATCGGCCCGATTTTCAGCCATTAAAACCCCATGTCAAACCTGTTTTTTGGCACCTTACTAACAAGCAAAACCACCTTGGTTTCAGGAAGCAAGCGTCCAGGTCAGCGTGTCACCCAGATTGGTGAAAAGCATACGGGGTTTATGCGGGAATACTTCGGGTAAGGCTTGGGGTTTCAAATGTTTATCTCAAGAATAATGGGCTGGTGGTCAGACAGGTCAGTCGTAATGTCAGTGCTGGCATCAATTTCGCAGGAAGTCAGCTCGCTACTCAGCCAGAAATAATCTCTGCAATGCACACCTTGCGGCCACTGTTTTATATCGAAAATGCCACAGGTTGGCGGGTATGGTGTATCGGGATCATCCAGCTTCCATGCATCGTTCCAAGTACTGTTTATTTGATATTGGTAGTGCGAGGATTCAGGTTCAAAATTGAAGTCACCACATAAGATACGTGCCGATGGCAGAAAACCCTTTTGAAAACATCCAGGGCCTGGGTCTTTCGGAAATTGCTGTTGTGCTAAACGTTCCTGCTCCAGCCCGGTGATGTGCTCCAACTGCTGTTGTGTTTCATGACTATCATGAAAAGCAAGGTGGGTATTTATGATACTCAAAGGCCCAGCCTTCGAGGAAACACAGACCTCAACCGCAACTCGTGGCATTTGCCACTTTCCGGCTGCTGCCGGTTGCGGTAACTGATGTACTTTATGATCCAGTAAATCAGACTTAATCAGCGTTAAGTTACCAAACTCCTGTCGTCGCGAAAGGTCACTACCACCACCCGGCCAGCTAAATCCAGAGCCCCAAACCAGACTGTACCTTTCGAAATATTGTCGGGCAAGTTGCACCTGGTCTTGCTGATCTGGTCGACAATAATCAGCCATGTGCCGCGCTATTTCCTGTAAGCAAATAACGTCGAATTCACCTAAGGATTCAATGTGCTCCAAGGTACGCATAAAATCAAAACGACCATCAGCCGATTTACCGTATTGCACATTCCAGGACAAAATCCGCATTTATTTAATACCTGCATGAATGAATAAAGTGGCGCTGAAAAATCAGGAACAGCACCAGTAACGGCCCGATAGCGATCAAAAACCCACCCACCCGATAAGATTCAATATTAGGATTGTTACTCAGTGTCAATGAGACATTGATGTTAGTGCAACCAAAGATTCTCGAATTAGGTGATAAGCCATGCTTCGTTTGAAGTTTTATTGTATTTCGAACGAGTGAAATGTCTAGTCATTTATAGGCTATTCGAAAGCCCCCATAAACCGCCTCATCAATATCTTCCAAGCTGTCAATGCTTTAGTTTGCACACCCTGAACCCAACTTCTGCTTCATAGAAAGCCTTACAAACCCTGACAAAACAATAATTGTTTTTGCCAATACACCTAAGTTATGGTTCGTTTATGAATTCCCCGTCAAATCATTCCGTTCTGTTAATAGAAGACGACAGCGAAATCGCTCGCTTGTTGGGGATGCTATTGAAAAGTGAAGGTTATGATTTCTCCCATATCGAACGGGGTGATCAGGCAGTCGAGGCTATTCGGGAGATACAACCGGACATTGTGATTCTCGATGTGATGTTACCCGGCATGAACGGCGTAGAAATATGCCGGATAATTCGTGGTTTTTATCAGGGCGCTGTATTGATGCTAACCGCTTGCGAAGACGACTTTACGGAGGTTTCGTCGCTGAATGTCGGGGCGGATGATTATTTGGTGAAACCAGTGCGACCACACGTATTGCTAGCTCGCCTACAATCCTTATTACGAAGAATGCAGACAACAATACCCGCTTATGCAATAACACCGGAACATCTCATACGTTGTGGCAGCTTGGTCATTGATTTACAAAACCGAGAAGTAGCTGCCGATGAAAAACCCATTGAACTGACGACAGCAGAGTACGAATTACTGGCTTTTTTAGCGCAAAAACAGGGACAGATCGTCAGCCGTGACGCTTGTTTTCAGGCCTTACGCGGTATCGAATATGACGGCATCGATCGTTCAATGGATATGCGTTTGTCAGCCTTACGCAAAAAACTTAAAGACAAAACCAGACACAGCGAGCTGATTAAAACAGTACGGAATAAAGGCTACCTATTAGTCGCCGATTCACTATGACTTTATTTAAGCAACTTTACATCGGCACACTGGCAGCTATTATCCTGACTGCCCTACTGGTTTTACTCGCATTCAACTATTACCTCGCTCAGGATGATATCAATGACTTCCTTCGTGATGTTGAGAGAGCAACGGCTGATTATCAAGCCGAAATTATTAAGCCGGGTAATCAGCCGTTACGCATGGAACTGGCTAAAGCACCAGACTGTGAGGCCTTTTGTGTTTCCTGGTTAGACGAACAGGGTTTAACCGCTGTACTGAACGAGACCATTAAGTCATTACGCAGTGAAGCTACGCTAAGCGTTTATCGCTATAAACATCACACCACCTTGGCGGTCGTTTATGCACACCCAAGCTTAAAAGGTTACCTGTTGGTGACAGATTTACCGGACAGAGCCGAACATCATGACCATGAGGCGATAACGAAGGAAGCACCCGATCCTAATTATCTGTTCCCTGTCGCTTTTGGTCTTTTAGCTGCGTTAGGAATTGCCTCAGTCTTATTTTTTCTTAGCAGCCGTATAGAGCGCGCCATACGTCAATTGCAAACAGTTGTCTCTGCTTATGATTCCCAGCCGGAACAACGAGCAGATGAAGCCAGTCCGGAACCCGTAAGACAATTGGCACTCAACTTTAATCAGCTTGCCGACCGATTAGATGAACAGCATCGGGAACAGCAAATCATGATGCATGCGATTGCGCATGAGCTACGTACACCACTTACCAGAATGCGGCTCGCGCTGGGCATGATTGATGTTGATGAGGTGAAACCCGACACACAAGCACTATTGGCTAACCTTGATCAGTATGTGACTGATATGGATCAACTGACTAAGGACGTTTTATTGCTGGGCCGCATTAGCCAGGCACCCGAAAACAATACACCGGAACCCATCAATTTTAGTGCAATGATAGAACAACGGCTGTCATGTTTGCCTCAAGTTCATCATGACAAACTTAACCTCAGCATTGAGCCGGACATTCATATTTGCATGTCGTCGAACCACCTCCGCCTGCTCATAGACAACCTGCTGAATAACGCACTTGCTTATGCGCATTCACAGGTCAATGTCGAACTTGCACGACAGCAAAATGGCAATGGCAATGGCAATGGCAATGGCAATGGCAATGGCAATGGCAATGGCAATGGCAATCATGATCACTCAACAATTACTTTTAGAATAGCTGATGATGGACCAGGCATCGACGAGGCACAAAAGCAGCAATTGTTCGTACCATTTTATCGTGGAGATGAAAGCCGTGATCGCAAGACAGGTGGTTTTGGCCTCGGGTTGGCCATTGTCGATTCAATTATCCAACATTATGGTGGGGAAATCATGGTGAGTAATCAAGATCAGGGGGGCGCAGTGTTTTTGTTACGCTTTGAAGCCCCAATGCACCTCTGACACTTGCTTACATTTGCTGACACTTTTCTGATGGCTCAAGTAAGCCTGCGCTCTTAAAATAATATATTGTCAATTAATTACTCAATGGGTGTTCAATGAAAGCGACTAAATTATCAGGGGTGTTCCTCACCACCCTTTTATTGTTTGGCTGTGGTGGTAGCGACAACAGTACTGAAACAACAGATACCACAGGCACAGATACTGGCTCGACTGGAACAGATACCACAGGCACCGGGACTACCACCGACCCTAATTTCGCTATTGTGGCTCACTCAGATGCAGGCTTCACTGCGCTCCCACGTAAAATCGAAGTCTTTAATATACCTATCTATGCGGCTGCAGCGGTCGAAGACAATAAGTTAATACACGCGGCCAATCTATTGGCGCAATACCTCGATAATAATGAAGACGGCGTGATCGATAACCCGGCCATGTGGAATGCAATGCTCAACAACCGTGCTTTTATGTTTATGTGGAAAACGGAAGCAGACCGGGATAGTTTTACACCACCGGATGGCCGGACGGGCCAGGATTTGGGAGCTGATGAAACAGTTCCGGCTTGGCACACCAATGGCCATACTGGCCGCTTTGATGCGGCTTTAGAAGAAGTCTGGCATATCGTCACGCATGCCGGTTATTCGTCGGCCTACCCTGCTGCCTTTGGTGAGTCACAAGGTAGCAGTCTGGCTAATGCAATGGACAAAGCCCGTGGCGGACACTTCACTTCTATTCCAAACCCCTATCCGACGGGTGCCTGGTATACCTATGACGATTCGACCTGTAACTACTCATGCATGGCTACAGAGTATATTTACTGGGCTATGAGTTCGATGTTAGGTGCACAGGCCAATCGTTTGAGCGATATTCAACAGGAATGGACGCTAAATACCCGCGCACTGGTACAGTCGACTGACAGCGATGTATTTTCTTTACTAACTGACGCTCAATATAGCTTCCCGACCGTTTTGCCTGATGGTACTTATCGGCGTTAAAGGTCTATCACCTGCTCATCTGGCACTAGCTTTGCCCCGGAAGATGAGCAGGATTTTTCATATTTCCCCACCGCCAACCACACCTCAAAATATGACCTCATCGGAAAAAACCGGGAGGATTTCGCCCGGTGAACACCTCTGTTAATTGCGGGCCTATTGAGCAGACAACCAAGGCACCTTGAACCGATGCCAGTCACCAACCAACCCTTTAAAAACATTAAATGAGTCATTCCCGCTCTTGGCGTCCACAGTAACTGTTCTGGTATGCTGATAGAACTGAGGAGCTTCCCCTGACCAGACTCACACGCAGAGTCGAAGCCTAATTCCTGCATGGAGAGAGAAATGACTGATCAATCCCGTCCTAATGTCGTGCTGGTGTTCACCGATAACCAACAAGCCGGAATGCTGGGATGTTATGGCAATTCAGAAATCATCACACCACAACTGGATGCATTGGGCGCGACAGGCATGATATTCAATAATGCCTACTGCCCGAACTCATTTTGCTCCCCTTGTCGTGCCTCAACACTCACCGGTTTATTACCCAGTCAACACGGCGTTCATTCCTGGATCGACGACCGCAATATGGCAGAATGGCCAGTAGGCTGGCATGCACTCGACGGGCTTTCTACCTTGCCTGAAATCATGCAACAAAACGGTTACCGCACGGGTTTGTTCGGGAAGTATCACCTTGGAACACCGACCATACCTTCAGCAGGCTGGGATAGCTGGGTGACCATGGAAGATGGCCATGTACGCTCGTTCTATGA